>PVIC010051239.1:0-12641 GCA_004025085.1 Thryonomys swinderianus
ATTAAAAAGCTCTTGCACAACATAAGAAACAACTGACATAAAGAAGAGACAATGTACAGAATGGAAAAACTATTGCCAGCTACTCCTAACACGAAGGACTAATGTCTAGAACCAGTGATGGTGACCTCTAGAGACCAACTGCCGAAACTGCAGCCCACGACTCCTGGCAGTGTCAGCACTGGCCTTAAATACTTGCTCGCACTTGCACAATTAATGTATTCTTTGCTGTCGTCTGTGTGCTGATAATTTGTCAAAATTTGGCTCAAAATTTGTTAGTTTGAGAGCATCACATGTGGCACTCAGGTCATTTGTTGCCCTGTTTTTTATTTCAGAGTTAATATATGTAATTCAAAGCTGAAAACAGCTGCTCACAAACATAAGATGATCCAAACCAAGTAAGAAAAGCAATTCTGAAAGCTTTCATTTAAATTTATTTGGCAGAGAATCTCACATTTTTAAGATTTCATATTCAAAACTGTAGTGTCATTGTTTCACATTCTGTCTTTTCAAGTTTTGCACACAGATCATGGAATTTGTTTTTCTAGAGAGAACTTTCTTGAAATTCCTGTCACCCCATTTCCAGATTTCCAAAATCTAATCAGAATAAACAGGGGAGATCAAGTTCTTCAAATCTGTTTTCCTGTTCTGGTTTTTGGTTGGCTTGTCTGTTGTTGGTACTGGGAATCCAACTCAGGGCCTCGTGCTTGCCAGACAGATGCTGCACTGCCGAGCTACATCCCTGGCCTTCAAATCTGGTGTTATCTGGAGAAGTAAGAAAACACAAATTGTCTCCATTTTACAGAATTGTAAAGATCTGTTACTAAATTCTCCTTTGCAGCTGCTGCTATGCTAGAAAATGCCTTGTAAATTTCCTGAGGGCTTGTAGGATTGTCTACATATGCAGAATTTTCTAAATGCATTTTTATATTTGGAAAATATTTCAGCTATCCATTTTCAAGGTCCCTTTCAAAAACCTGCAGTTTCTCTTAAATGTTTTGATATCACAAAACATCCTTTCTGTGGCCTGCCCTATGCCTTATAATTTTTTGGCAGTATAGTATAAAATCTGTAAAAAACATAAGGTAATTAGTCAATTTTGGTGAGCTATGATATTCCTTTCCTTTTTCATTCATAAACAACCTAATTTCATCAAAGGAGGCTACAAATCTCTCCAGGACTCATCCTCTGCTCAGCTACCAGATGTTTTTGTACATAAGTAAAGCTTATGTTTTTGTACATAAGTCTCAAGCTCACCAAGAAGTGCTTGAAACTGTCCAAAATTAAGAGTGAAAGCCATGATGTACTTCACCACTCTGTGACATCTTTGCTGCTTTCCCTGGCACAAAGAGCTTCTTCACGTGATGAATGAGTTGATGTTTTGCCTCTTTAACAAAGAATGCCATGAAACCAGATGTTGCCCCCACCGTGCGAGATGCCCCATCACTAGTCACTGAGACTAGTTTTTCTGGTCTTAGGTCTTAGGACAAAAACGCTGCCTCATAGCATTGAAGATAACCATCCCTTCTTCCAGGCAAAGATACCAGTTTCATCAGCTCTCCTCTCATGATGTTGCCAACAACCTAATGCAAAATTACAGCTACTTTAGGCTGGAAATTTAGCTCAGTGGTTCTGGTGCCTGCCTAGCAAGCGCAAGGTCCCTGGTTCGATCCCGGCAACCACATACAATGATATGATATTGGGCATAGTGACTCATGCCCACCAGCAATCAGTACCACACCCCACAATGCTGGGCATGGTGGCTCATGCCTGTAATCCCAACACTTGGGAGGCAGAGGCAGGAGGATTGCTGAGTTCCAGGCTTGCCTGGGCTACGTAGTGAGCTCAGGGTCAGCCTGAACTACAAAGTGAGACCCTGTCTCAGGAAAAAAAAAAAAAATTATGGCTACCTTTGCATGACTATTTATATCCATGCTTTCATCCAAGCACATGGAGTAATAGGTTGCCTCGGTAGCTGCTGACTAACATTACTTGCCCTGAACAGGACTCAATCTTTAACAGTATTTTGTTAAGTGGGATCTCAGATATGCTATTGCAATGAAATTTGAAAGCTGACACTTGTAATATATTTGTTATGGAAACATAGTTACAAAACAAAGATATTGCAAATGTTATTTCTTCAATTTCCCCTCAAGAAACTTTCCTTTAGCTGTACCAAGTCTGGCAATACTTTTGTGGTTGGTGTCAAAGTGCGGTCTGACTTTTGATGTGCAATATACAACATTCTCACTACACAGAATGTATGGCACTTTCCTATTGTGTTTAGTCACTCCTAATAACTCTGCCCGGGCCTCTTAGAATCATATTCCACTACCTGTTTTTTGTTTTTAATTTTTTTGCTGTAGTCATTGTTTAGTGTTGAAGACACAGAGTCTACAAAAACACAACTGTTTTTTAAAAAACAAACAATGCAAATCCATCCCTACACCAAAAATAACTTAGTTAATACTAAAGAATTGGATAGCTCCTGAATCAACAATCTATGGCAGTGATTCAATCAGAAGTCTTCTTGACTTCACTGACCACCAGTGTGAGGCGCAATGTTCCAATGACCACCAGCTTCGCCCTGTTCTGAGAAAGGCATTTGAGTGTATTTCCTACAATGTGGGGACTTCTGCTAAAATCACAGTCAGTCTAAGCAAAGGTATTGTCCTGGGCCTTGTTTTATAATTCTTCACAAACAACCAAATATGATGCTGCAAATTCAAATATGCCAGGGGAACAGCACAATATTTAAAGAATCTCAGTCTCTTAATTATAACACCTCTTTGCTAAGTCATAGATATTAACTTTGTATTTCTCCTAGGAAAATGCAAAGCTAAAATCTTGTATTAATAAAAATGAATGTATTAGTACACACAGTCAGCCAGTGAAACCCAATATATATCTCCTTGGCAGTACACTGACTACTCCATGAAAGCTTGGACAAGTCACAGCTTATGAGTCACAGCTCATGACATCATTTTCTGGCACCAGTACTCCTTTGTGAGCATGCAGAGAGCCCCTGCATATGGTGCTATTTGATGCTCAGCTTCTGCAGTGACTTGGCTCATGTGACAACAGGGAAAGCTCAGTGTCCCTGCTGAAGCACACATCCCATAGGTTTGCCACCACCGATCTAGACTACATAAAAAACTAAAAAGTAGGAGGGCCCCCAAAACTAAAAGACCCAGTCAAAAGGTGGGCAAGTGAAATGAATGGACACTTCTCAAAAAGAATACAAATGGCCAATAAACACTTGAAGAAATGCTTAATATTGCTGGCCATTAGAGGAATCCAAAGGAAAACAACACTGAGATTCCATCTCACTCCAGAAAGAATGGCTCTCATCAAGAAATCAAATAAAACAAATAGCTGTTGCTTCTGCGGGTAAAAGGGAACCCATCTACTTTATTAGTGAGGAAGTAAACTAGTACACCTACTATGGAAATCAATATGGAGATTTCTCAAAACACTAAAATAAGCTGGGCGTGGTGGCTCACGACTGTAATCCCAGCACTCGGGAGGCAGAGACAGGAGGATTGCTGAGTTCAAGGTTTGCCTGGGCTACATAGAGAGCTCAGGGCCAGCCTGAACTACAAAGTGAGACCCTGTCTCAAAAAAAAAAAAAAAGAAAAAAACACTAAAATGAGAAAATCCATTTGACTCAACTATTCCACTTTTAAGTACCTTCCCAAAGAGTTAAAAACAACATATTACAGTGATGTGTGTACACCCATGTTTATAGCAGCACAATTCATACTAGCTAAATCTTAGAAATGGCCTACATGCTCATCAACAAATACATGGATAACGAAAATGTGGTATTTATGAAAAATGGACTACTATTTTTCTATAAAAAGGATAAAATTGATTCATGCATAGGTGAATGGATGCCACCTTGAAATCATGATGTTAAGTAGAATAAATCATATACACAAGCTTAAATGGCACATGATTTGTCTCCTATTGTAGACCCAAATATAATTAAACAAAATAAGAGATAGATAATGGGAAATAGGTATTCTTCACAGAGGAAGTGGATGAAGAATTAGATGCAGGGAGCAAGGAGCGAGTAAAAGAATTGAAAATATAAAGGGTATAGACTTTTTGGAAGTGGGAAAGGGATCAAGAGATGAAAGGAGCAGAGAGGATGGGGAGGAGAAGTGGGCAAAGTAAGAATTGAGATGTTCTGTATATGTACCAAGTCTACACAATGAAGTCATTATGCACTGAAAATATATACTATAAAAATAAAAAATATAAAATAAAACTTTAACAGGGTCGAAGATTTAGCTCAGTGGTTCCAGCGCCTGCCTCACAAGCACAAGGCCCTGAGTTCGATCCCGGTAACCACCTACAATGCTGGGCATGGTGACTCACGCCCACCAGCAATCAATACCACATGCCACAGTGCCTGGCGTGGTGGCTCACACCTGTAACCCCAGGACTCGGGAGGCAGAGGCAGGAGGATTGCTGAGTGCCAGGCTTGCCTGGGCTACATAGTGTGCTCAGGGCCAGCCTGAACAAAGCAAGACCCTATCTCAATAAATGAATGAATGAATGAATGAATGAACGAACAAACAAACAAACAAATAAAATTATAACATAAAAAGGAATGATTATCAATGTAAGTGTAGCTAAAACTCTTGGTAGGTATACTTAAAATTATAAAGTGGTCTATTTTAGGTTACATATGTTCTACCACAATTTTTAAGAATGAAATTCTTGGGAAAGTATAAGAGTACAGGATGTTAGACAGACAAAGTGTAAGAATTAAAAATGAAGCACTACCCTACACATGCCACGCTGTAGTGTGTCATCTTTCATGGATGCTTGTCCACCTCGCGTGTGAGGCACAGAATATGGAGACCTCACCACATCACATACCTCCAGTTGAAATGGACTTGAGCCCAAGAACAAGAAGGGACAAGCCTGAATCCCTTAGTCTTTCCCTAACTTGATTTTCAAACACAAATCATACATATTAAATTTACCTACTGTCTAAAGCCAGCATATTTAAAATTTGTTACTTGATGAAAGCAGCTTGGGAGAGCAGAGAGGATGACAAGTAGAACTCAGAGAGAAGAGGAGAGAGATGGAAGGTCAGTTTATCCATCAAGCAATTCTACATAACTTATGGGAAAAATCATTTTACAATTAAAATTATGATTAGACCTGGTTTTTCTGCCCACAAGCCATCTGTGGCATATGGAGACATAACTCTATTTTCGCCTCCAGTCACAGCTAAAACCTAAATGGTACCTTGTGGCTGTGACGCTCCAGGGCAGGATGGCACTGAAGACATCCTGGGGAGGAACAAATGCCCAGTCAGCACAAATTCCCAGGTGACCTAAAATCTTCATTTGCATAAGTTCCTCTTTGTTTTAGGATTATGGTGGCCTTCCTCTGAGTTCTGTTATCACTGGGAGTTAAGGTGCAGCAAGCTCAGATCTTTCATCTTTGCTGCACAGAGCAGCCTTGTTCAGGTCCAAAGCTCAGCTTCTTCTCAAAGTCTTATTTTTCTAACTTAATTAATCTACCTTGTACTGCCATGGCTCACAAGAGACTAGGACTCACTACAGAGGTTCTGGTAACAGCCTCTTTCCTAGTTCTCTACATTCCTTGGAGCTACCTCAAGGCAGAGCTTCCAGTTACAGGAGACACAGTTTTGTATTCATACAGGTGAGATACTTTTACAGTCTCACACACCCTCACACTCTCACTTATTCAAACTTCTCAAGACAAATTAAACACAGATATGACAAAAACGTATTTACTACTTTAATTTCTGTACTTTAGAATTGAGTTCTTTAGAAATGTAAATCCTGTTTTAAAAGTCATCTTGTAGCCGGGCGTGGTGGCTCACGCTTGTAATCCCAGCACTCGGGAGGCAGAGACAGGAGGATTGCTGAGTTCGAGGTTTGCCTGGGCTACACAGTGAGCGCAGAGCCAGCCTGAACTACAAAGTGAGACCCTGTCTCCAAAACAAACAAACAAACAAACAAAAAAAGTCATCTTGTAGGTAAATATCTCAGGTTTATCATCATGGGAGCTTCATACTACAAGCAATACCAAAACTAGGCAGTAGGGAGTACAGTGCCTTCAAAAGAATTTTCCCAAACTCTGGTTCATAATGATGTGGTGAAAGGATGTGAGATTAAATTCATACTTCTAAATTCAGCTTAATCTCATCGAAGTGTCTTCCAAATTGATTAGCTGGCTGTAAACTTTGAATCATTTTATATTTGTAAAAGTATAAATTAACTTCTTTAAAAACCTCCAAACTCCCATTTATCTTTATTATCATAATAATTTATCTAACCAGACAGTGGTGTTTCTCAGAATTTCCCAGTGATAAGAATTCCTGGCTTCTCTAACAAAGTACAGTGAGTACCTTCTATGAGTCAGACACAGTTCTGCACACTGGAGACATATCAGGGCTCTGCTATTTTCCAGCTCATATTTTATAAGGGAAAATAGGCAATGAAAAAGAATAAATTATGCCAGAAAGTGACATTTGAGAAGAATAAAGCTACGACAGAATGTAATAGGAGTATTAAAAGAGTTTGATTTGGAAGGTCATGATTTTAAGTGAGGCAAAAAGCACTCCCATTCCCGCATTTTAGGCCTCAGAATTTGGCAAATTTCATTTTTATTGCATTAAAATATAAATTACAATAGTTCTTTTTGATAAATTAGGCAGCTGAGTGTTAACATATGTCTTAAAATAGATTTCTTTTATAACTATCACAGCATTTATTTACACTCCACCAGATTTTATACAGTCTTTTTTCTCTTATTGAGGAGGACTTGACAAATGAAATCCATATATTTAAAATGTGCAGTGTGATGTCTAGGTATATGTAGACCTTGTGAAGTTATCAAGTCAATAATACGTGTCTGTCACCTCACACAGATTCTAGTTGTGTGCATGTGTACAGTGAGGATGGGGGATACTACTGTTTTAGCAGAACTCAAGTATACAATGTACTACTCCTAATTATCATGTCAGACACTTGGTCGCTCAGAACTTACTCATTTTATAACTGAAAGTCGAAATCCTTTGATCAACATTTCTCCACTTCCACAACATGGTTATTTTCAAGAACCTGAACATGTGTGTGTAAATGGGTGAGCATGTGTGCATGTGTAGCTACTAAACAGAAAGAGTTCACACTTAACAACCAACTATACACAAATCTAAATATATTAAAGAAAAATTTGCTCATCTTTTGAGACTTCTGCAAGTGAAGCTGAAAGGATAAATAAAAGAATAAAACTGAGAGGGAAGGAGAGAGCCTGACATTCCATTTGATGGGAAGCACACAAATAATTTAGGGAAAATTATTAAAGAACCAATGATTTTGTAAAAAATGAAAGAAAGAAAGTTTAAAAATTAGTCACTCTTGGGCCGGAGGGTTAGCTCAGTGGTTCCGGCGCCTGCCTCGCAAGCGTAAGGACCTGAGTTCGATCCCCGGTTACCACATATAATGCTGGGCATGGTGGCTCACGCCTGTAATCCCAGCACTTGGGAGGCAGAGACAGGAGGATTGCTGAGTTCGCGGTGGCTTGCCTGGGCACCATAGTGAGCTCAGGGCCAGCCTGAACTACAAAGCAAGACCCCGTCTCCAAAAAGCAAAAAAAAAAAGAAAAAAAAAGAAAAAAAAAAAAATTAGTCACTCTTGCAGCCCCTATTCTACAAGTAGCAACTATAAGGAGTATGTTGTCAAAGAATCCTTGCTGAAGGACACAGTGGACAGCTGGCCTTACCATAGAAATTCAGGGATGGAACAACAGGCCTGCCATTGACTCAGCAAAGTAATGACAGAGTGGAAGCCCTGTGTAAGACCTGGAGTTTCCAAGGAAACTAGGACATTCTTTTGCTAAGACAGCTTGCACATCATTGGAAGTGAGTTACTGTAAAGAATTCTTATGCTGAGACATAACTTCTGATTTCCACATTACATGCTAATTTTCACAAATGTTCCTTTCTTCACCTTTAAATACAGATCTTTAGAAAGCATGTTCATTCTGTGCCATCTTATGGATTTCTTAAAATATATTTTCTGCCAAATTTTATGCAAATGTTAAACAGCAGCAGGCATACTTAGTCCTGATAGACCATAGCACCCAGTTCTACTCTAACATTTCACATTAGTTTTGTGGTGGTAACTCCTGTAGCAGGTAAGTAAAATAGAGCTCTATGAGCCCCTATATCTCTACTCCTAGAGAGCCTAAATCCCAGGGTATGTATGCAGTTGGGGTTATTTCAATGGAGTGTGATAAGAGTTCAGGAGAATATTACCATTTACATCAGAACTTGAAAGTTATGGCTTGTATCCAGATGTTCCCCAAAGCTTCATGCGAACACAGATGGGGCTTTTGGGAGGTGGCTGGATTGAGGGTGTGTGATGCTGGGGTTAAGGTGTGATACTGGGATTAATGGTTCACGATAACCAAATTAGGCAACTGATTGGTTTAGCATAGCTTTGGGTTTGGACAACTGGAATACCCAACCTGGCTGGGGGTGACACCACATAAAAGGCAGGTTCCCTGGAAAAGATAAAAGAGAGGCAGCTTGCTGCCTTCTGCCTGCCTTTCCTGACATGGACCGCCTCTCCTCTGCCACGCCACCTTGCCTTGGAACCAGCTGACTATGGACTGAAACCTATACAAACCGTGAGCCAAAATAAATCTTCTCTCTTTCAACTCCTGATGTTGGTTGTTTTTCCTCAGCAAGGAGAAAAGTAACTAAGACATTGTTCAAAACACAAAACGAAGGCAGTACTACCGTTCATATCAGAACGTGCTTGGAAACACATGTGAGCAGGGAACCTTTTCTTATTCATGTGACTGCCCACAATGGCCAACAGCTTATGCTGAAAATGGCAACATAGGGAAGCAGGATGATTGTGCGACCACTGTTCTATTCCTTTCATGTCAGCCCCACTGACTGGGGAGCCAGCACTTCCATCAGCATCAGCAGGATGTGGGTTTGTATCAAGAAAGGAATTACAAACAATTGAATTAGCTTGGCATAGCCTTTCCACTGTACTTGGTAAGCACAAAAACACATATGCACAGATGGGCTAAGAAGTACAAACTGTAATTCTGCTGAATTTTGCATATGAGTTAAATGATCTTCTATTTGCATTTAAATGGGCATTGCACAATGTAAAAATTAATGTTGAAATTCAGGCTAACAATTTAAATTTTTATTTTTTATTTTTAATTACACTGTTAAATAGTAAATAAAGGACACTACCAGAGGAAGGAGAAAAGCTTTATATTTCCTACCTATTATTACGAACATTTCCTGACTTGTAAACTGCAGCCTTGGATTTTTACTTCACAATGGGCCCTGTAAATGATGTAGCTGACTGTGATTTTAAGCATTGTGAATTAATCTATGTAAAGTGTTGCCAGGCATATAGCAAGTGTTACATGAGTGTTTGTTTTTACTATTATTGCTAAAAGACACAGCCATTCTAATTTCTGTTAGAAAGGCAAAATTTATTCAGATGCTATTTATGAAGACACCAGCTGCAATCAAATGCTAAGAGGGCTTACATATGTATATTTCCTGGTGACTTGTATTTTGTGAATTGTATTTTGATATAATATTGTTTCACGTAACTGGAAAGCTTTCATTCACTTTTAAGACTGCATACTTCTTTTACCCCTTTGCTTCTTCAAATTTTTGTCAGGCAGATATCCCTGACTTGTGCCATTCATGATTCAGAAATGTTAGAATAATTCAGATATCTAACAGCTGGAAATTGATTTGTGTAACAATTGAGGGGTAAATAACATATGAATTTTTCTCTGAATATACCAGCTACTCCAAGCAAATGTTCAGGATGAGTTTTTTTCCTAAATGTAAAGAAACCTGTCCACCCACTAAAGGATGGAAAAACAAGTGTCCATTCAAAAGAATAGTATTCACCAATAAATACAGTGAAGAAAATGTCTCTGTACACTGACTAAAAAAATATTTTCATATGCAGACTGGTGCGATGCCACTTAAAAAAATCACACTTATAAGTCCACATATATATATAGTCTAAATGTATATGTTCACACATACAAATGTACAGAAAAATAGAAACAACTGCAATGATTTATTCTAACAAAATAACTTGGGCAATTTATTTCAATAGCTCATAAGTGCAGCACTAATGTAATTTGTCAAAAACACTTTTGGAACTATGAGACATTTTATATTTAGGAGGCAAAACCTATGTTAACAAAAATTAAAACAAGAACGTTTTGTAAAGTTGGTTCTAGCTGGGGTAAAAGGAGAGCAGTGGTGACCATCTGGCATCTTTCAGGCCCTTCAGCAGGACGTCTGAGAGCCAGAGGGTCAGTTGAGACCGCTACCCTGGACGTGGACCGTGCAGTGTTGGCTGCTCTGAGGACCCACTGAGCATTTCTTACCTCTGCTCTTCGAGTCTCTGCGCAGGACCTGACTGTGTTGTCCTCTCCTCCCCTGGCCTTAGGCAAGCCCCATTTAGACACCAGGAACTCCATGGAGTTCCTGTGGCATGTGGGTGGGTCTCTGCTGTGGGACTCACTTTCTGACAGTTTCCATTTCAGCTTCTGTTGACAACTTTTGTTCTGTGTTTCTCACTGGAAAACAAGTATGTGATATATTTAGCCACCAAAATATGCAATCTGAAGCATGCACAGAAAGACATCAATAGACAAAGACTCATGTACAACTAAAATTCTACACTTCAGGTAAAACTCTGCTGGTTATTTAACGCACTCTTTTGTCTGTCAGTTCGAGATCCAGCCTTCTAAGGTCTTTGCTTTGTGATACAAAGTGCAGGGTGTGGCAGTCCACAAAGGACAGGCCACATGCTAGGCATTTTCCCCAATTGGTCTCCAGCTAGGTCCTGCACATAGGAGGTATCCTGCCATCTGGAGAACACAAGGTCTCTGGGGCTGTATCCATTCCAAGTCCAGTTGGGAAAAACACAGACACCCAATTATATTTAAGTTAAAAAGTAAATATTTCTTACTATATCACCATGAAAAGTTGGAGCATATTTACACTAATAATCCATTTGTGGTTTTCTGAAAATGCAAATTTAAATGGATTCTGTGTATCATATGTAGACACCTTAATTACAAGGTTACAGCACTGTGTTTTAATTACCTTTCCCTATTCCACCTGAACCTTTGGAGACTTTGGTGCATGAGACAGTTGCTTTTTAGTTTCCCTTATTGGTGCCTAGCATTCTTTTTCCAGTAAACTGTTTGTTACTTTATGACTTTGGCCCTGAGCTCACTGTGTAGCCCAGGCAAGCCTCGAACTCAGCAGTCCTCTTGCCTCTGCCTCCTGAGTGCTGGGATTACAGGTGTGAGCCACCACACCTGGCACATTTCCACATTTTTAATTCTTGTTTTCTACTTATTGTTGTTTTTGTGCTTAATACAAACAACACAATAGCCATTTTAATGAGTTCTGGGACAGAACCAAAAACAGCAGTATCTATGTATGTGAATGTGCTGCCTTTCAGAATGTCTTACAATGGATTTAACATGTTCTTAAATCTTGTCTTTTTTATCTGTTGTGACCATTTTCCACAGTATCTTGTTCAAATTTATTCCCCTTTCCCCCTTTTACTAGCACAAGCACTCATACAGCATAATATACCACTACCTGGTTTTTCTTGAATGAATTAGAAGTTGTTGTTTGCCTTTGATAGCTTACAATGAAAGGTGGTGATTTTCTCTGTAAATGTTTCTTGGTGTGCAGCAGGGATGTTCAGGGACAGAGTGACTCACACATGAGGTCAGCTGGTCCGTAGCTTCTGGTTTGACTGTTAGCAGTCAGAGGAGCAGCTCCTGTTGCCAGTGAAGCGCAGCATACCAGACTGACCCTGGCCTCTGTTTCACCCATTCAAAGTGACACATATTTCAATTGAGATCATATTGTATCTTCTGTGTTGCTCTCTCCACAGCATTCTGTAGCTCTCGTTCTGCATCACTGGATGTCTCATGTATTCTTTCCAATAGACATTTATTTGTATTGAGAAATTCACAGACAGAAGCATTGTATACCGAAGGAGGCACACTTACATTTTCAAAGAAAGCGACCTATCACCTAGCCACAAACCCTATCCTGTTTAATCTCCTATATAACGTTTCCTATAGTCCCATGGCATAGTATTCACATAGAGAAATTTTAACCAAAGAGAAAGGTTCATAAAATTTTTAATTAAACAAATATACAACTTTTTAATTTTAACAAAATACTGGTGTGTTTCTGTCTCTTATCACAGCACATACTAAGCATCCACAATGAAATAAGTCTATTGCTGGGCTATTTATTCTGTCTTCTAAACCTTAATTTTTATGTTTACACTAATAAATAATCCTCATCTAGTTATATGCTTTTTTACACTTAGCAGAACACTTACTTTCCTCCCTCATGAGCCTGCTTTCGCAAAAATGTCCTAAACATGTTGACGCCTTTCTCTGTCACATAATTCATGTTAGTTTGTAAAATTCTTTAAGCAAAACTCACTGAATACCTGTTTGAAATTTACTAAACTTATATTTTAATTTTTACAAAATACACATGCTTAAAACATTGAGTATTTCCTTCCAGGTCTGGTGTGTCTTTGCATTCA
>PVIC010051240.1:0-12513 GCA_004025085.1 Thryonomys swinderianus
CCTTGCAAGCGCAAGGACCTGAGTTCGATCCTCGGTTACCACATATAATGCTGGGCGTGGTGGCTCACGCCTGTAATCCCAGCACTCGGGAGGCAGAGACAGGAGGATTGCTGAGTTCGCGGCAGCTTGCCTGGGCACCATAGTGAGCTCAGGGCCAGCCTGAACTACAAAGCGAGACCCTGTCTCCAAAAAAGCAAAAGACAAGCACTACCAAACCTCATTCATACATGTGAGGTATGTCACAGGAACTGAGAGCAGAACAGTGATTCCCAGAAATTGGGGGGAAAGCAGACAGGCAGGATAGGGAGAGTACATTAATGAGTACTAAGTTACAGTAAGTAGGAAGAAGTTCTGGTGTGCTGCTGCACAACAAAGTGACTACACAATGTACTAAATGTTATGAAAAGCCAGAAGATAGGAATTTGAGTGTCTGCAGCACCAAGAAACAATACATGTTTGAGTAGCTATTTATCTTGAATACTATATAACCTATACATGTATTGAAATATAGTATTCAAAAAAAGAAACATGCGAATCAAGAAATACCATGAACAGGTGCAAATTTATAATGTAGAATATGACCATAATGTATACCTAAAATGTACCAAATCAATAAATCAAAAAATATATGTAACATTCCATAAAGTACAATTTTAATTTTTGGTGTGTTTTGTTCCCTATCAATTTCTACTTTTTATGTTATCAACTGAAAACAAATTTTGTTTAGATTTTTAAAATTTTCAAATGTGGGCAGATGACATCTGGCATGATGGAGTGAGACTGAACTCACTACCATCTACCATAAAGTGAATAATATAAGTGTTCAGCAGGCAGCACAAGATTGGGAAGAGTAAGACAAAGAAACATGAAACATCACTTTTTTTGCACCTGTTGGCACTTTCCAGATCACAGCACAAGCAGAAATAGCCCAACCAGAACACAGCAGGCCACAGTGTTAACAAAGACTGATATTCAAAGGTTCCTTCCACAGAAGGAATTTTATGGTAAAGAAGTACATTCCTTCCACAGAAGCAATTTTATGGTAAAGAAATACAGCTGCTTGGGGGATACAAAATGAATATTAAAAATTAATAGCTTTTCTACAGACCAAAAATGAATTAGTTGAGAAAGAAATCAGGAAACAATTCTATTTCCAGTACCTTCAAAAACAGTAAATACCAGGCTGGAGGGTTAGCTCAGTGGTTCCAGTGCCTGCCTCTCAAGGGCAAGGTCCTCAATTTGATCCCCAGTAACCACATACAATGCTGGGCGTGTTGACTCACGCCCACCAGCAATCAATACCACATACCACAGTACCGGGCGTGGTGGCTCATGCCTGTCATCCCAGCACTCGGGAGGCACAGGCAGGAGGATTGCTGAGTTCGAGGCTTGCCTGGGCCACATAGTGAGCTCAGAGCCAGCCTGCACTACAAAGCGAGACCCTGTCTCAAAAAACAACAACAACAACAAAAAAAACAGTAAATACCTAAGAATCAATATAACTTAGGAGGAGAAAGACCTGTACAATGAAAATCACAGAACTCAAACTGAATATGACAGAAGAAAGGACCTCCTATGCTTACTAATGGGCAGAATTAATACTGCTAAAATGGCCAAATCATCAAAGGTGATCTGAAGATTCGATGCAAACTCCATCACAGTTCCAACGACAAACTTCACAGAACTTGAAAAAACAATCTTAAATTGTATTCAGGAAAGCAAGAGATCCATAATATCCAAAGCAATCTTAAACAAAAGGAGCAAATCTAGGAACATCACTATACCTGTTTTCAAATTATACTATGAAGCCATTTTAACAAAAACAGCCTAGTTCTGGCAGAAGAATGGAATGTAACAGAGAACAAGAAATAAACCCACCCAACTACAGCCAGCTGATTCTGACAAGAGTCAAACCCATATGTTGGAGAAAAGATAGGGCCAGAGATTTAGCTCAGTAGTTCTGGCACCTGTCTGGCAAGTGTAAGGTCCCTGGTTGATCCCAATAACCACATACAAAAATACCAGGCATGGTGACTCATTCCCACTAGCAATCAGTACCACATACCACAGTGTCGGGCGTGGTGGTTCACGCATGTAATCTAAACACTCAAGAGGCAGAGGCAGGAGGATTGCTGAGTTTGAGGTTTCCCTGAGCTACATAGTGAACTCAGGTCCAGCCTGAACTACAAAGCGAGAACCTGTCTCACAAAGAAAAAGATAGCCTCCTTAATAAAGGTTAATAGGGAAGCTGGATATGTAGAAAACTGAACCGTGATCCAAATCTCTCACCCGAATACAAAGAAATTCAAAGGGATCAAAGGCTTACATATATGGCCTGAAAGTTTAGAACTGCTTGAAGAAAATACAGAGAGCACACTTGGAACCATAGACACAGATAGACTTCCCCAACAGAACTCCAGTAGCAGAAGAAATAAGGGGACAAGCATCAACAAATGAGAACATATCAAAAATTTCTGTATTGGAAACAAGGGAAGGAAAGCAAGAAGGAAGAACAGAGAAGAAAAAAAGAGAAATGGGGAAATTTTCCGTACTGGAAACAAGCAACAGGGAAGAGACAGCCTACAGAATGGAAGGAAATCTTTCACAGCTCATGTTGTGCCACAGGATTAATACTTAGAATATATACAGAACTAAAAAAAAACAATAACCACTATGGATTCATATAGCCCAATCAATAAAAGGGAAAAAGGAATTCAAAAGGCAATTCTCTATAAAGTAGTAAAAATGGCCAATGAGTATTAAAAAAATACGTTTAACATCTTCATTCATTAGATAAGTGCAGATTCCACCTCACCCTAGCCAGATGCCTTTTATCAAGAATACAACAAACATGGCCAGAGATTTAGCTCAATGGTTCTGGTGCCTGTCTAGCAAGCGCAAAATCCCTGGTTCCATCCCTGATAACCACATACAATACTGGGCCTGGTGACTCACGCCCACTGCAGCAATCAGTACCAGCACCACAATGCCAGGCGTGGCAGCTCACTCCTTCAATCCCAGCACTATGGAGGCAGAGGCAAGGGGACTGCTGAGTTCATGGGCTTTCTGGGCTACATAGTGAGCTCAAGGCCAGCCTAAACTACAAAGTGAGACCCTGTCTTGCAAAAAAAAAAAAAAAAATACAACAAACAATAAATGTGGTGAGGACAGGGTAGGGGTGGGACCAGAAGCAGCCTAGATGATCATCAACATATGAATGGATTTTAAAATGTGGTATACATAGTGGAGTATTATTAAACCATAAAGAATGACATCATATCATTTTCATGAAAACAAAGATCATCATGTTAAGCAAGATAAGCCAGTTTCAGAAAGACAATTATCACATTCTTCCCTAATATGTAGGATCTAAAAAAGACATGAAAGCAGAGGAAAGACTACTATTAGGCAAGAGGAAGAAAATAAGGAGAAGTAGGGAAAAACTGAGGTAAGTGAAAGGGAGCATAAAGAGGAACAAAATATATCCATGTGTGAAAATACGACACTGAAACTCAGTATTCTGTAAAAGTAATAAGCACTGATAAAAATATACTTACAAAAGTATACCTTAATGAAGCTGTTTTTTTTTTTTTTGAGACAGAGTCTCACTTTGTAATTCAGGCTGGCCCTGAGCTCGGTATGTAGCCCAGGCAGGCCTCAAACTGAGCAATCCTCCTGCCTCTGCCTCCTGAGTGCTGGGATTACAAGCATGAGCCACCACACCCAACATCACATCATTCTATGTGGTTACCAGGATCAAACCAGGGACCTTGCACTTGCTAGGCAGGCGGCGGAACCACTGAGCTAAATCTCTGGCCCAATAAAGCCATTTTTAAAAATTACTGTTTGGGGCTGGAGGATTAGCTCAGTGGTTCCGGCGCCTGCCTCGCAAGCGCAAGGTCCTGAGTTCGATCCCTGGTGACCACATAGAATGCTGGGCGTGGAGACATGCCCACCAACAATCAACACCGCATACCATGATGCCAGATGTGGTGGCTCACGCCTGTAATCCCAGCACTCGGGAGGCAGAGGCAGGAGGATTGCTGAGTTTGCGGCGGCTTGCCTGGGCACCATAGTGAGCTCAGGGCCAGCCTGAACTACAAAGCAAGACCCTGTCTCAAAAAGCAAAAAAAAAAAAAAAATTTACTGTTTGGCACTATCTAATAAAAATAACCATACACATGTCATTCAATCTAACAATTTCAATCTCAATATATGCTCAACAAAAATAAAAGTATACTCACCAAATGACAGGAAAAAGAATTAAGATTAATAACCAATACAAAAACTTAAAATGTCAAAAACAAAAACTGACATAAATAGGAATAAATCATTATAAATCCACTTTGACATTCTATTAGTAGCTATCGTGACAGAGGCTTGAATTATAACAAAGCATACGTACAGTGGCACCGTGGTATTTATTCAAGATTGGTTCCATGGAAAGGAACGCTCAAGTTTCACATATAAAATACTGCAGTGCTCACAGATAACCTATGTATGTCTTCCTCTATACTTTAAATTATCTCTAAATTTCCTAATATAAATACTATGGAAATAACTGGTGCATGTTACTGCTTATGGAACAATGTTAAGAAAAAAGTCTGTACATTTCAGTTCAGATACAATTTTCTTCCCCCCCTGAAATATTCTGACTTGAACTTGTTGAATCTTCAGAACCTGAACTTAAGTTACAGATACCCAATTGTTTGTCAAAACAAAATGGCTTGCCTGGGCTACATAATGAGCTCAGGGCCAGCCTGAACTACAAAGCGAGACCCTGTCTCAACAAAATAAATAAATAAGTAATCAATAAGGAAATACAACTGAACCAAACTTCTGAACAAATGGACTTAATATATCTCTACAGAGTATCTCACCCCATAATGTCAGAATACACATTCTTCTCAGCTGCTCATGGGTCATTCTCCAAGAGACCACATGTTAATTCATAGAGCATGTTAAAGTAAATGCAAAGGGATTGAAGTTATCCCCTGTATACTGTCAGACCATAGTGCCTTGAAATTGAAGCTCAAAAGCAAAAGAAATTCTAAGATCCTCACAAACACATGGAAACTGAACAATACTCTACTGAACAACCAATGGACCACAGAAGAAATTAAACACTTTCTACAATTAAATTATAATCCCAGTACAACATTCAGGAATTTATGGGACATAATGAAAGCAAATCTTTGAGGGATATTCATAATAATGAGCACTCACAACAGGAAAACGGAGCAAGCTCAAATAAAACAACCTAATGCTGAACCTCAAGCTACTAGAAAAAGAGGAGCAAGACAAACCCAAAGTTCATACTAGGGAGTAAATTATAAGGATCAGAGCAGAAATTAATGCAATGGAGACCAAGAGAACAATACCAAAAAAAAAAAAAACAATCAATGAATTGAAGAGTTGGTTCTTCGAAAGGATAAACAAAATTGACAAGCCCTTAGCCAAACATATCAAATAAAGGAAGAAAAAAGCTCAAATCCATGCAGGAATGAAAAGGGACAAATTACCACATATCCACTAGAAGTCCAGAAGATAATAAACACCTACTTTGAAAATCTGTATTCCAATAAGATGGATAACACAAAGAAATGGATAAATTCCCAGAAGCATATGAACTTCCAAAGTTGAACAAAGATTTAAAAATGTTAAACAGCCCAATATCAATATCTGAAATTGAAAATGTAATTTTAAAAAACCTTACCAACAAAGAAAAGTCTTGGTCTTGATGGCTTTACTGCTGAATTCTGCAAAATTTTTAAAGAAGAGTTAATGTCAATACTGCTCAAACTCTTTAATGAAATTGAAAGGGAAGAATAATTCATTCCTGGAAGCAACCATTACACTTGATTCCAAAAGCAGATGAAGACCCAACCGAAAAAGAGAACTACAGCCGGGCGTGATGGCTCACACCTGTAATCCCAGCACTCGGGAGGCAGAGACAGGAGGATTGCTGAGTTCGAGGCTTGCCTGGGCTACATAGTGAGCTCAGCGCTAGCCTGAACCACAAAGCGAGACCCTGCCAAAAAAAAAAAAAAAAGAGAACTACAGCCAGGTGTGGTGGCTCACGCCTGTAATTCCAGCACTACGGGAGGCAGAGGCAAGGGGATTGCTGAGTTTGAGGCTTGCCTGGGCTACACAGTGAGCTCAGGGCCAGCCTGAACTACAAAGTGAGACCCTGTCTCCAAAAGAGAGAGAGAGAGAACTACAGGCCAATCTCCCTAATGAACATAAATGCAAAAGTCCTTAAAAAGATACTGGCAAATACAATACAGAGGATCATCAAGAAGATCATACACCCTGACCACGTTGGATTCATCCCAGGGATGCAAGGATGGTTCAACATACATAAATAAATAAATGTAATACACTACATTATTAGACTCAAGGACAAAAACCATGTAATCTGAATAGATGCAGAAAGTGTTCAACAACATCCAACAATCATTCATGATCAAAACCCTGTAGAAAATTGGAATAGATGGAATTTATTTCAGCCTAATAAAAGCTACTTATGAGAAACCAACAGCCAGTATCTCACTTAATGGTCAAAAACTGACACCTTTCACACTAAGATCAGGAACAAGACAAGGATGTCCTTTATCACCACTCCTGTTCAATATTGGGCTAGAAACATTAACCACAGCAATTAGATATGAGGAAGAAATAAAAGAAATAAAGATAGGTAAGAAAGAAGTTAAATTGTCATTACTGGCAGATGATACAATACTCTATATAAAAGATCCCAGAAGGGCAGGGGATTTAGCTCAAGTGGTACCATGCCAACCTTGGATGCACAAGGGCCCAGTTTCAAAAAATGTGCCCCAAAATACCAGACGTGGTGGCTCACGCCTGTAATCCCAGCACTCGGGAGGCAGAGACAGGAGGATTGCTGAGTTCGTGGTGGCTTGCCTGGGCACCATAGTGAGCTCAGGGCCAGCCTGAACTACAAAGTGAGACCCTGTCTCAAAAAAAGCAAAAAAAAAAAAAAAATGTGCCCCAGTACTGCAAAAAAAAAAAAATCCTATAAATTCAACCAAAAGACTGCTAGACTTAATTGCCAAATTTAATAGCAAAGCTGGATACAAGGTTAACACCCAAAAATAAATAGTCTTTGTATACACAAATAACAGACTCATCACTAAGAGAAAAATTGGGGAGTCAATTCCTTTCACAGTAGCATCCAAAAAAAAATGAAATAGCTAGTAATCAATCTAACAAATGAGGTGAAAGACCTCTACTCTGAAAACAACAGCTCTCTGAAAAAGAACACTGAAGAGGATATCAGAAAACGGAAAAACATCCTTTGCTCCTGGGTAGGAAGAACCAATATTGTCAAAATGGCTGTATTTCCACAACTACTATATAGATTCAATGCAATCCTGATTGAAATCCTAACAGCATATTTCACAGATCTACAGAAACAATCCAAAAATTCATCTGGAACCACAAGAGACCTGGAATAGCAAAAGTAATTTTAGGCAGCAAGGACGTGGCAGGGGGAGGGGGATCACAATCCCCAACATGAGACTGTATTACAAAGTCACTGTGATAAAAAACAGCATGGTGCAGGCAAAATAACAGACCCAAGGATCAGTGGAACAGACTAGAAGAACCAGGAAAAAACCCAGATATACTAAGCCACCTCATCTTCAACAAAGGAGCCAAACAACCTCAGTGGAGGAAAGATAGCCTCTTTAATAAATGATGCTGGAAAATCTGGGTTTCAACCTGCCAAAGATTATTAAGATTTGTCTTTCAGGGGCCGGAGGGTTAGCTCAGTGGTTCCGGCGCCTGCCTCGCAAGCACAAGGTCCTGAGTTCGATCCCCGGTTACACATATAATGCTGGGCGTGGAGACACGCCCACCAACAATCAACGCTGCATACCACAATGGCGGACATGGTGGCTCACGCCTGTAATCCCAGCACTCGGGAGGCAGAGACAAGAGGATTGCTGAGTTCGCGGCAGCTTGCCTGGGCACCATAGTGAGCTCAGGGCCAGCCTGAACTACAAAGCGAGAACCTGTCTCAAAAAGCAAAAAAAAAAAAAAAAAGATTTGTCTTTCACCAGGCACCAAACTAAAATCAAAGTGGATTAGAGACCTAAATATTAAAACAAACATTAAACCTGCTGCAAAACAGATTAGGTAAAACTCTTGGAGACACTGGCGTAGGGAAAGACTTTATGGACAAAACCTCAGCAGCACAGGAACTAGCAGAAGGAATCAGTAACTGTCATCTCATCTTATTAAAAAGCTTCTGGACAGCAAGAGAAACCACTAGCAGAGTGAAATGACAACCAACAATATGGGAAAAAAATTTTAGCAGCTGTTTCTCAGACAAAAGACTACTATCTAGAGTATATAAAGAGCTTTTTAAAAAAATCAGCCCCCCAATTTAAAGACCCAATTCAAAAATGGGCATCTGAAATGAACAAACACTTTTCAGATCAAGAAGTAAAAGCAGTTAAGAAACACATGAAGAAATGCTCAACATTCCTGGGACATTTTTTTAAATGTTAAAAAAAATCACACATAACATTAAAGTACTTAGGCTGGGAATCTAGATCAATGGTACAATGCCTGTCTCCCAAGCACAAGGTCTAGAGTTTGAGTTCAATCCATGGTGTGGGTGGAAAAGGTGGAGGAGGGAAGAGACAAAAAAATTCAACTGCTTACACAAGTAATATCTGACTCTGTAGAAACTTTTTAAACCAGGTGTGATGATGCACATTTGTAATCCCCATACTGGGGAAACAGAGGGAGGAGGATCACTGTGAGGTAGAGGCTAGCCTGATCTAAATAGCTCAGGGCCAACCTGAACTATAAAGTGAGACCCTGTCTCAAAAATCAAAAAACAACTATAAAGCGAGACCCTGTCTCAAAAAAAAAAAAAAAGAAAAATCAAAAAACAAGGGCCAGAGATTTAGCTCAGTGATCCCATGCCTGACAAGCAAGCACAAGGCCCCTGGTTCAATTCCAGGTAACCACATACAATAATACCAGGCATGGTGACTTTTGCCCACCAGCTATCAGTACCACATAGCACAGTGCTGGGCATAGTGGCTCACACCTGTAATCCCAGCACTTGGGAGGGAGAGGCAGGAAGATTGCTGAGTTCGAGGTTTTGCCTGGGCTACACTGTGAGCTCCGGGCCTCCCTGAACTAAAAGTGAGACCGTCTTTAAAAAAATTTTTTAATTAATTAATTAATTTTTAAAACTTTTTAAAAACAAACCAAAAAACCCAGAAAATTAATACACAATCTCATTGCAGACACAAAAGCTATTAAACACTAATTTTTTTTTTTTAAGACAGGGTCTCACTTTGTAGTTCAGGCTGGCCCTCAACTCACTATGTAGCCCAGGCAAGCCTCGAACTCAGCAATCCTCCTGCCTCTGCCTCCCGAGTGCTGGGATTACAGGTGTCAGCCACCACACCATTGTGGGGTGTGGTACTGATTGCTGGTGGGCGTAAGTCACCACACCCAATATCATATCATTGTATGTGGTTACCAGGTTTGAAGCAGGGACCTTGTGCTTGCTAGGCAGGTGGCAGAAGCACTGAGCTAAATCTCCAGCCCAAATAAATACTAATTTTTAACAAGAAAAATTTAATCCAAACCTTAGTTTACTCTATTACACAAATACGATGAGCTTGTGTGAATACAATTCATATCAGCATATAGTAACATTGACATTCTTGCTTGACTTGCACGATATAACTTTTTACATAGGTGAATTGAAAATTTAGGATTCTAGTGGAGTTTTTCACGCTGACTGAAAATCCTCTACATTTGTATACAGCAGCACACTTTTCAAAGAGATTTCACACTAACTCCTCATTTAATCTTCATGGCAATCCTATGAACTAGGCACACGAAGTTCAATTCCTATTTTACAGAGGTAAAATTAAGAAAATGAGCAATTTGGCTGAGATTACGTACCTAGTTAGTGGCAAAACTTAATACTACCACCTATACCTTCTGACCTTTGCCTGACAACTTTGCCACATAAATTGTATTAAATGTCATTACCACAAAGATTATTAACACCATGAAGTTCCAATTTTTAAAAAGCTCTTCTATTCAACAAACTTATTTTACTTGTCCTCTTTTACTGTTTTGTAATTAAATGGACAATTAAAATGTCAAATATAAAGTGAGAAAAAACCAAGATTAACCAATTGGATAATCCATTTAAATAATTGAGTTTTTAAAAAATTAGTAATGCTTGTAGGACATAATAAATACATTCATTTTGGGAGATCTGTACACAACACATCTCAACTCCTTTTTATTTTTATCCTTTTTCCCTTTTCCCAACCCTTCTCATTCCCTATTTCCAAAATCTCTATTTCCACTTTTTTCAATTTTTTTCCTTTAAATCTCATTTTCTTTCTTCCTTTCCCCCACCTCATTCTCTTGCCCATTTGAACAAGTTCTTCATACTTCCTAATAACTACCCTCTGTTTTGCTCATTATTTATACTTTGAGTTTCTCACACAAGAAAAACAATGTGATATGATACTTAAACTTAGAGTGTGTTTGATTTATTTCATTTAGGAGTATGGTCTTGAGGTGTGTCCATTTACCTAAAAAATATTCCACACTTATCTTTATAGCAGAATAGTGTTCCATTGTATATGAATACCATATTTTCTTTATCCATTCATCTGTTGATGGGTATATGGACTCTAAGATTTAGTTATTAAAAATTCCACTGCTAAAAACAAGGGTATACAAGCATCACTAGTATAACTTTAACTCAGAAGAAACCTCTAGCTTTAGTTTTTTTCAGAAATCTCCATACTCATTTCTATGGTGGTTTTACCAACCTACACTACCACCACCATGAGAGAAGGGTTCCACTTCTAGACCTTGCAAGCATTTGTTATTTGTAGATTTCTTCAAGACAGCCATTCTTTTTGCAGTAGAATGGAATCTCAGTGCTGCCCAGACTGGACTTCAACTCACAGCGTTCCTCTGTCAAGCTTCCCAAAAGCAGGGATTACAGGTATCCATCACTATGCCCAACTTCAGTGCCGTTTTCCATTTGCATTTCTCAAGTGGCCAGCAATGGTGAACACTTTTTCAATTTTTTATAGGCCACTGGTATTTCTTCATCTGCAAGTGTCTACTCAGGTGCTCATTTTTGGATTGGGGGAATTAATTTTTTTCAATATATCTTTATATCTTCTAGATATTAGTCCTTGGACAAGTAGCTGGTAAAAAATTTTTCCTATTCATTTCACTTGTTAATGAGTTTCCTTTGCTGTGCAAAAACCTTTTAATTTAATCAGATTCTATTTTTTATTCTTTGGTAATAATTCCTGTGCAACTGGGGCTTTCCTCACAAGTCTTTGCCCACACCTATGTTTGGAAGAATTTTACCTATTCTATCCAGACGTGGTGGCACATGCCAAATGAATTTTAGGATGCTTTTCTCTAGAGAATGCTATTAGTATCAAACAACTGAGTTTACCACCACGTTAACATTATAAACCAAAACCCAAGCTGGGGCAGGCAGCAGCGCCCGCGTCCCCCGGGATCTGCGCTGCAACCTGGCCTGTGAGTGCTGCCACAGGATCCTGCCACTGCTGCTGCTCTGTGCCATCACCTTTGACATCATCGCTCTGTCTGGCCGCAGCTGGCTGCAGTCAGACACCCACATGCAGACATCCTCACTGTGGTGGAAATGCCTGCAGGAGCTTGGTGGCACTGGTTCGGAGACCGAGGGCTGCGAGGGCCTCTGGATTACACGTGGGAAAGAGAGTCTGTCGCCATGCTCTTCTGCAGCTTCATCATCCTAGTCATCTGCTTCATCCTCTCCTTCGCCCTCTGTGGCCCCAGATGCTTGTGTTCCTGAGAGTGATCGGGGCCTCCTGGCCCTGGCAGCTGTGTTCCAGATCATCGCCCTGGTCATCTACCCCGTGAAGTACACGCAGTCTTCAACCTTCACAGCAGCACTGGAGTCCTTTACATCTATAACTGGGCCTATGGTTTCGGCTGGGTGGCCACGATGATCCTCCTTGGCTGTGCCTTCTTCTGCTGCTCCCTGCCCAACTAGGAAGACAACCTGCTGGACAATGCCAAGCCCAGGTACTTCTACACCTCTGCCTAAGGCGGGAGGAAATGGAACTGGAGAGGAGACCTTCTGGACCACCCAGCATCTGTTTTAGCGGATCGTGAGCTGCAGGCCACTTGGCACCTCTTTTGGCAGTGTTCATAGGGTTAAAATAGTCAGAAGTGCTAAATAATTTGGGAGAAATTTTTTTTTTTTTTTTTTTTTTTTTTTTTTTTTTTTTTTGGAGACAGGGTCTCGCTTTGTAGTTCAGGCTGGCCCTGAGCTCACTATGGTGCCCAGGCAAGCCACCGCGAACTCAGCAATCCTCCTGTCTCTACCTCCCGAGTGCTGGGATTACAGGCGCGAGCCACCACGTCCGGCATTGTGGTATGCGGTGTTGATTGTTGGTGGGCGTGTCTCCATGCCCAGCATTATAT
>PVIC010051241.1:0-12541 GCA_004025085.1 Thryonomys swinderianus
TTTTTTTTTTTTTTTTTTTTTTTTTTTTTTTTTTTTTTTTTTTTTTTTTTTTTTTTTTTTTTTTTTTTTTTTTTTTTTTTTTTTTTTTTTTTTTTTTTTTTTTTTTTTTGCTTTTTGAGACAGGGTCTCGCTTTGTAGTTCAGGCTGGCCCTGAGCTCACTATGGTGCCCAGGCAAGCCACCGCGAACTCAGCAATCCTTCCGTCTCTGCCTCCCGAGTGCTGGGATTACAGGCGTGAGCCACCACGTCCGGCATTGTGGTATGCGGTGTTGATTGTTGGTGGGCGTGTCTCCACACCCAGCATTATATGTGGTTACCGGGGATCGAACTCAGGACCTTGCGCTTGCAAGACAGGCACCGGAACCACTGAGCTAACCCTCCGGCCCTCTTTTGCTGTGTTTTTAATGTAGTTTTTAATGTAGTAATTTGATCCCAGTTGATTCTTTGTAATATTTCCTGTGTAGTTGGGGTTTGTTCATAAATTCTTTGCCTACACTGGTGTGTTAAAAAGTTTTACCTATTGTATCTTCTAGCAGCTTGTCTGTTGTAATACTTAGGTCTTTGATCTATTTTGATATTAGTTTACTGTATGGCAAAAGGTGTGAGGCTAGGTTCAATGTTTGGCATGTGGAAAGCCAGTTTTCCTAGCACCATTTATGCTATTTTCTTCCACTGAAAGTATTTGTCCCATTTATCAGAGATAAGATAGATGACTGTGCTTGAAGTTGGTTTTGTATCTTCTATTCTGTTTCCTTGGTCCTTGAGTTTGTTGTTTTCCCCTGAATATACTGTTTTTATTACTGTAGCTTTTTGTTGTTGTTTTGAGACAGCCTTTCCCTGTAGTTTAGGCTGGCCTGGAACTCACAGTGTGACTGAAGCTGGCCTGGAACTTAAAATGATTTTCCTCCCTCAGTGTCCCAAGTGCTAGGATTATAGCATGCACTGCCATGCCCAGGATCTCTGTAGCTTTGTAGTATAATTTCAAATCAGGAATTATGATGTCCCCTCTGCCTTGCCCTTGTTCCCAGAATTGTTTTTGTTATTTTAGGCCTCTTCTGGTTCCAAATGAATTTTAGGATCATTTTCTCTAAGTCTGTGAGGAATACTGTTAGTATTTTGATAAGCGTTGCATTAAATCTGTATAACAGTTTAGGAAATAGGACCATTTTCACTATCTTGGTTCTGGCTGTCTGAGAACAGGGTTATCTTTCCATTTTCTGATATCTTCCATCTACATGTTCAGAAAACTGTAGTTTTCAAGATAGAGATCTTCTGCTTCCTCCTTCCTTGTTTTCCTGATTTCTCTCTTGGTGAATTTGTTACTGGTGTACAGAAGCACTATTGAGTGTTGAGTGCTGGCTTTGTGTACTGAAATTGCCTTGCTAATTAGTTTAGTTGTCCAGGTAGCTTTGACATACTGATGCATTTTGTTATTTGACAGTGTTAGAGATCAGAAGACTCAATTTATGAATGTTTAGTGTATTAACTTGCTTATTTTGTTAATTCCTCTTTGCCATTTTTCATCTGACTACCTTTAAAAGTTTTCTTTGCTCTTTTCATGGTCATTTTGATACTACCAAGTAGAAATAGAAATAAAAATTAACATTATAACTTATAATACAGATTTAAATGTTTATTTACTACAGATCCCAAATATTGAAGTTTGTCACATGGAATAGTTTTTTTTTTTTTAAATACACAGTTTTGACTTAAATTTACAGAAAAGTTGCATAAGTAGTTCAAAGAACTTCTATATTCCTCTCAGGATTTCTCGTAATGCTCTCATTGTACTTTGCCTAGTATATTTCTCAAGCTATTAAACCACCACTGGTATATTGCCGTCACTGAAATAATAAATGTTACTGATATATCATCACATTTTTCCACTAACTATATTCTCGTTCCAAGCTTCAGGCTGGGGTATTTTGCATGTAGAGTTTGTTCATTTGGTGGTTGTTCTTGAACTTCTTGTTACAATTCAGGGTTTATTTAAGATCAGGGTGGAACTAAATTGGATTTTCTTGGATATTACCATACTATGTAAAAAATACGGGTTCTTGCTCTTTGAATATTTCACATTTGCCTTGAACTAAAATAGAAATTAACCCTGAAACTTACTATTTCTAGATTAAAACTTACAGTCATATTACACTTACTGTTCTTAAGTCTATTTAATACATTAGAACTATCTTACTTTCTTCTACTCTTTTGAGTCTGATCTCCATAACCATTTTCACAGCCATATTTCAGGCTTTGGTACTTCTTGTGTAGAGGTCTACCTCATTCACTTACTCAGCAAGTAATTATGGAGTTGCTGAATTACTATTTGGCACTGGGCTAAAACTTGGGGTTTCTAGGTAATCAAAGATATAGTCCTGGGCCGGAGGGTTAGCTCAGTGGTTCCGGCGCCTGCCTTGCAAGCGCAAGAACCTGAGTTTGATCCCCGGTTACCACATATAATGCTGGGCGTGGTGGCTCACGCCTGTAATCCCAGCACTCGGGAGGCAGAGACGGGAGGATTGCTGAGTTCGCGGCGGCTTGCCTGGGCACCATGGTGAGCTCAGGGCCAGCCTGAACTACAAAGCGAGACCCTGTCTCCAAAAAAGCAAAAAAAAAAGATATAGTCCTTGTTTTCCTAGAAGTTAATATGCTACTGGATCTTCCCCTAAATTTGTTCTTATACAGCTTATGTCTATTAAAGATCTTGAACTTTAATACTATTTACAAGTACCAGGTAATTCTTTATTATAGGTTGTGGAACTGTGCTTTGTAGGGTTTTTATCCCCTCTGGCTTCTGCCCACTAAATATTAGTAGCACCTTTTTATCCATTGTAACAAAGTTTCTGGTCATTGCCAATATTCTAGGGCAGAATTAACACTGGTCTAAACTGTTTAATACAAATGTGATCATTTTGTGCATTTTCTTTTTTCCCAGTGACTTGAAAAAGTCTTACCTATTTTAACAAAGCACATACAACTGACCTTTTCATACTGTTTCTTCACCTGTATCTTGGCAGTTCTTAGAATCAGTGATGCTCTTTTTCATCCCTTTATCTCTATACATGTTATATATTTTTCTTTGGGATGTCTCTCACGTTTTGTAGTTTCTATGAACATTTGTTCATCCTTTAAAACTTAGTTATTACTTGGCAGAATTGAGTTAACTCTCTTTTGTCACACAATTGCAGCCATTTACACTTCTTTCCTCTGTTACACTGTTAGGTTCCAGACAACAGAGATTATTTTCTTGCTCTTTATAGACTCAGCTCCTTAGCATTAATAATGCTAAATAAAAAAACAGCAAGTGACAGATGTAATTTATACCCTGGGGTGAGACAAGAAAAGTTTAGATGATATAAGTGTGGAGTAAAGTTTATGAAATTAGTAGGAAGAAGAGAGACTTAGTCCAAGGGCAACTTCAAGGTAAGAAGAAACACCTGACTTTTGTGATATTAAGGTTATGAATGAACTAGGTTATCAGTTCATAAGACTATTAAAACCCATACCTATACAATTTAAGAATCATTTGCACACATCTTTGTTTTTTTTTTTTTGCTTTTTTGGAGACAGGGTCTCACTTTGTAGTTCAGGCTGGCCCTGAGCTCACTATGGTGCCCAGGTAAGCTGCCGCGAACTCAGCAATCCTCCTGTCTCTGCCTCCCGAGTGCTGGGATTACAGGCGTGAGCCACCACGCCCAGCATTATATGTGGTAACTGGGGATCGAACTCAGGTCCTTGCGCTTGCAAGGCAGGCACCGGAACCACTGAGCTAACCCTCCGGCCCCCACATCTTTGTTTTTTAAATCCTGTTGTATTATCTGCTTATAAATCCTGACTCCTTTATGATTCTGACTCATTAAATAAATTGTGAAAATTGAACTGGAACTCATTCTTAACTATGGGATCCCCGAAGTGGCCAGCAGCATCAAAACAAAATAATTGAGCCCACCAGTGTGTTCTTAACATCTAGCTTACAGTTTTTCTACTATGGAGGAGATAATGTGAATGTGGCCTGGCATAGTAACATTTACTTTAAGAGATACTAGTGAATCTCTGATATTGTCCTTTGTCTTTCTTCCTTACTCACATTATGCCTATTTTAAGATCAAGTTTACTCTATTTCCCTATAATTTACAATCCTGCTTAAATAATAAATGGGTGTAGATAAGAAATAAAAGACTTAAGTGTGAGTATCTAAAGAGCAATTTTTAAATTGGGTATTCATTTAATGCATGTTTATCTTTTTTTTTTTTTTTCCCTTTTTGAGACAGGGTCTCGCTTTGTAGTTCAGGCTGGCTCTGAGCTCACTATGTAGTCCAGGCAAGCCTCAAACTCAGCAATCCTCCTGCCTCTGCCTCCCGAGTGCTGGGATTACAGGTGTGAGCCACCACACCCGGCATTGTGGTATGCGGTTATTGATTGCTGGTAGGTGTGATTCTCCACCCCAGCATTGTATGTGGTTACCGGGGATCGAACTCAGGACCTTGTGCTTGTGAGGCAGGCGCCGGAACCACTGAGCTAACCCTCTGGCCCTGCATGTTTATCTTTTGAAGATTATATATAATAAGGTGGTATTTTGCTGATTGCATTGCTTTTACTTTATGTTTACCATGTTACCAAAGTAAACTATTTTCTGTTTATCTGGGTGTGTGTGTGTGTGTGTGTGTGTGTGTGTGTATATGTTTTACCTAGACACTTAAGATACCTTTGGCAATCATTTCACTTCATGCTTCAGAGGAAGATTGCTGCTTTATAATCTTGGTGGATGAAGATGAAGAGTTTTTCAGGAACTGTTACTAAGAAATGTTTGACTGTGAAGAACATCCATTTAATGCTGAGTCTAAGATGTTATGTATATTTACAATTTTGGGATTCTCTAAGAAATCTAATTTGAAATAGTGTGGTCACTGAAAACTAGATGCAGATCTTTTCACTTTCAGCATCATAATTTACTGTTGTTGCCAATATTGTCTTGAAATTATTCGGGAGTTGGTGATTAACATTTATTCAATCAGGATTTTTTTCCCTAGACCCTTAGGTTTATCCTCATCATATAAATGTGTAAGATTGGATATAATTTTAACATAATTTAATGGTATTCAGTAGACTAAAATAGTAGTCTGTGGATGTTTTTCTTTGTTCTTTTTCAAGTAGTTCAGTGTTGTTCTTTTCCTTTTATTCATTTCATACATTATCTCTAGTTAGATATCTGTACATCACTTATGTCAGCCTGTTTTTTCAAGAACCATTTTTTCTTTCAGAATTCATTTTCTTATGCTTTCCTACTCAAATTCCTAGTGTCACAGTTTCAGAATGTGTTTCTGTTTAATCATTCCTGATTTAGTTATGTTTTTTTTTTTATGTCTTGGTCTTTGTTTCTTACTCTTCTCCTTGCTTCTCTAGACCAACAAATCTTTTTTCCTCATTTTTTTTCACTGCCTCTAAAGAAGTTAGCTGTCAGGGGTTTCTAAAATGTATTCATACTTCTATGTTTTTTTTTGTTGTTTTTAAAGAAATCATTTCTGCTTATTATATTCAGAGTTGGAAGTACATGAAGTAGACATTTAATGTTTTTCTTTTGTTTAAATTTCTTTTCAAATTATGGTTGACCAGAAGAAAGGTTGAAACTTTGAGGAATGAGAGTTTTCTTAGGTGAGTTAAAATTAGTGCTCTTGTAGTTTCAGTGTCTATCATGAATAATAGGATTGTTTTTAGGTTATTGACACAACTGGGGATATTCCTCCCACTTTTTATAAAATGTAGCTAGCAAGCAATGATTAGGAAGCATTTACCATTTCTTTTTTTGTTTACATCATATTTTTTCCCAGTCATTGCCTATCTTTATAAATGAAAGAAGTTACCATATTTTCCTCATAAGATAGAGATCTTTTTATTTTGAATTTCTTTAGGTTTTCTTTGAATTTAGGAATTTGGACATTTACTAAATTTCCATGAAACTAAGAAGTACATAATCAGGCTAAGTGGATATTTATTTAAAAGAAGTAGTTTGTTCAGCACCTTAAGACTGCAGGGGAAAATTTGGGTCCCCTGTGAAACTGTTTAAAAGTAAAAATAAAACTGATCAGATTTACTTTTATAATGTATGAGGATTTGTTTGTTTAGTGACAGTCCATCATAGATGTTCGTATAAAAGGCCTTTGAGCTTAACTTGCTTTCTACTAGAGCTATGTAAGATATTCTCACTTTATTCATGTGGAAACCAAAGCTTAGAAAGGTTGTAACTAATTAAATTAGATCTTGGATTATTTTGCCTTATATCATTTGTATTTAGCTTTATATAGCACCTTTTTGCCTTCAGCAAATTCTTTATGCCTTTTTGTTACACCATTTCTGACTATTTATTGATATGCGTATAGTAGCCTTTTGAACTAAGCCTGTGTGTATGAATTCTAGAAACAATGAAACATGGTAAATCACAGCACTTGGAGGCTAAGCCTGGAGGATCACTGAGTCCCAGGCAAGGTTAAACTACTTAGAGAGATCTGTCTGAAAAAGAATCTGAATTCCCCCACCACAAAGAAATGACATAATCTTTTTTTTTTTTTTTTTTTTTTTTTTGCATTTTGAGACAGGGTCTCGCGTTGTAGTTCAGGCTGGTCCTGAGCTCACTATGGTGCCCAGGCAAGCTGCCACGAACTCAGCAATCCTCTTGTCTCTGCCTCCCGAGTGCTGGGATGACAGGCATGAGCCACCACGTCCGGCATTGTGGTATGTGGTGTTGATTGCTGGTGGGCGTGTCTCCACGCCCAGCATTATACGTGGTTACTGGGGATCGAACTCAGGACCTTGCGAGGCAGGCACCGGGAACCGCTGAGCTAACCCTCCAGCCCGACATATTCTTTTAAATGTATCTATTGCCAGATAAATACTTACTAATCTGAGAGTATTTGATCCCTTAAGAAAATGGTAGGAATCTTAGTATCAAACTGATTAAATTTTTTTCTACATTTTTTTTTTTAGTGCTTTGATTTCTTTTGCTAAATCATCTTTGTCTTTTGGCCATATCCTTTCTTATCCCTTCTCACTGTAGTAAAGGGGAAAACTATAATAAATTATCCCAAATCAAATCTTAAGTTATTCCATTCTATTATCTTTAAAAGTCTTTAGCTGTTATTATTGGAATTTAGTCACAATGCCTAATAGTAGTTTGTTCTCTCCACCTCTGTCTCTGTTCCTTATATTTGTCATATACTGTATTCCATGTGCTAGTCCTCCCTAGCTTCCTCATGATGCTGATGCCATGGTTTTCCCAGCTCAGGCCATTGTACATGCTGTCCCTCAACCTGGAATATCCCTTCCTCTTACTAGTATTCCTTCACTTCTTATTTTTCAGGTGTTATGTTAAATGTCACTTTTTCAGAATAGGCCCAGACTTCCTGATAAACCTCCCACCATATATGTTTTGAGCCCTTTGCTATATTTCAAGATTTTCCTATACCATTTTATTTGATGTTATTATTATTGTAAGTCCTTGTTTCATGTCTTTCTTCCCTGCCTATACTGCAGTTTCGAAGAGGGTATGTAAGTACCTTAAGTACCTTGTCCTTTCTCTTTCTGTTACTTCCCTTAGCCCGTACTTGGCTCATGGGTACTTGTTTGTTGACTCAAAATTAAATGACTACAGTGTTTTATATAAAACAGCGCTACTTTAAAGTATTCTGTTAAAAAGAAAAATGGAGGCTAAGTGAGTAGAACACATGTTTAGCTATGCACAGGGCCTAGTCTTGATTCCATGGTACCAACTCTTCCCTAAATTTTTAAAAATACATTGTTACTACAAAAACTACAAAATTGGAAACACTATACCATAGTACTATTGTCTGTTTCATTGATATTGTTCTAGTTTCCTGGAAATAAAAAGAAGGGGACAAATAAGAACCACTAATAATAATTATAATGTCTTATTTTTAGTGTTTGTTATGTACTGTATTTGGTTCATGAATTTTTTTTTTTTTTTGAGACAGGGTCTCACTTTGTAGCTCAGGCTGACCCTGAGCTTACTATATAGCCCAGGCAAGCCTCGAACTCAGCAATTCTCCTGTCTCTGCCTCGTGAGTGCCGGGATTACAGGCGTGAGCCACCACGCCCGGCAGGTTCATGAAATTTTTTGCTTAGTTCTTGGGATCTATCAGCACCTGTTTTTTCTTCATCTTATTTATTGGTATTTGCATTCTCATGTTCAGTTATATTTTGCTGTTATGTTACACGCTAATTCTAAAAAAGGGTGTTTTCAAACGTGATACAACTAAACACCAAGACTGAAGATTTGAAGAATAGCTGCTGTGCATGCTAATGAGTTACACAAGCTGTTTGGGATGTTATGTACCCAGCTGATTATTCTCTTTATTCTGTTCCTTGTTATCTATTGCTTTAATTTTTTTAATGGACAAGAAGCTGATTGCATACTTACCCTTCTCATGTTGCAACCCTTCTTTTTTAGCTAGAGTTGAATGTTTTTCATTGGAATTACTGTTTTTTGTCATGTTCTTTCATTGGTCAGTGGCTAGGTTCTGAGACTAGATGGTGCTATAGAAATCAACTACAATATGTTCAGTTACTTTCCAGATTATCTTTTGATTTATGATTATTTGGCTCTCATTTTCTGATAATTAACTTCTGTGATAGTCCTTTCCATTGTGATTCAGGATTTCCTACTAAAAAAAGTTGAATCTGAACTGTCTTTGACATGTTTTTCTTTCACTTTTAAAAACTCAGTGGGAAGAGTTTACAAGCAAAACTTACTAACTTATGACCTTTGTATTATGGCTTTCTAATCAAAACAGTTGCAAGTCATTTCCTTACAGCATATCATTTTTCAGTCATTGGTCAAATTGGCAGTAGTCATTCTGTAACATAATACATATTCTCATTCTTTAACATACTTAGATTTTAGTATTTCTTTTTTTATGGTTAAATTTAAATTTATTTTCCCTTGGTTCTATTTTTATCAGTCTTTGAATTTAAGTTAATATCCTGTAGACATTTTAGATTTTTTTTATGTTATTTTAAGATCATTAAGGTAGATTGAGCTATGAATACATGCCTTCTGGAGAAAGCTCGAAAACAGAGTGCTTAAAAGTCAGTCCTTGCCGGTTGTCTTCTATTTATACTCAGGGATGTTTTCTTTCAGTCACTTTCCTTAGTATATCTGTCTCCACAGCAGCATGGAGTAGTGAAATATACACTCTTGGCAGTGGAAGTGTACTGGTTGTGTCAAACCTCAGTTTCAGCTCTGGGAAATTTAGATACATTGTTCAGTTTCCTTACTGATTAAAAACAGTCCCTAATTGGGGATATCTCAAAAGGATAATGAGAATTAAAAGATAAAGTGTTTTGAGTAGTCTCTGGCATTAGATATTGACTAAATAAATACTAGTCATTGTTTTCCTGACCCTGCTATGTATCAATAATATTGCCCTGCATAGCCTTTTTTCTCCTATGTTGTATTTTGTATTGTATTTTGACATTTATCAACATTAAATGTACTTGGTAAGATTTTTTTTCTATCACAATCCTTGAAATTATTTTAACAAGAACCTCTTCATAGCTCAAGTCATGGTAGCTTTCTTTTTCATAACTATTTGCTCAAGGCTTTAGGATGACTTCTCTGTTACAAAACTAATAGAACTGCATGTTTTGTTGTTACTGCATTGTGTGGTTTGGATTGTGTGTTTGTGTGCGTGTGTGTGTGTGTGTGTGTCTTAGAATCATACCTCTATCAGAACTTTTAGGTTCAGTAAAATGGACAGTATTTTATGCCTTAAATATTTTATGCTACATAGTACCTTTATCTGGTAGAAATTCTGATTCTACAAAATAGGAGCCTGTAATTTGCAAAGAACTTTGAAGGGCATTTATGTGGAAGTTGTTCTCTTGGATGTGTCTGGTCATGAATATATCATTATTACATTGGAAATAAAATTGCTTTCTAAATTTGGATATGGAATGAATGAGAAGTAAATTAGTTTATTTTCTCTTCATGTACTCTGTTTTTATCACTACTTTTGTAGTTCGTTTGGTTTCATAGATTTTCTCTTATTGCTTTACAACAACAGGCTATTAGTTTTATATTTAGAAACATTAACGTGGATTGTTAAGGTTAAAGGAAGCATAAATACTAAGAATTCATTCTTCTGTACTTTAATTTAGGAACATGTTCTGTTTTTATTATTTATAATTACTCACACTTATTCACATGAAATGTGGAAGCCTTGTCAAGTGTTTTCTTCAGCTACAATCATAACTAGGAATAAAATTGTAATTGTAGACAGGCTATAAAAAATGAATTGAAGCTGAGTATGGTGTTGCACACTTAGGGAAGCTGAAGCACAAGCTTGAGACCAGCCTGTGCAACTTAGCCAGATCCTGCCTAAAAATAAAAGGATAGGCTCAATGATAGGAGTCCTTGGTCCTGAGTTCTATCTCCAATATCCTATCTACTCCTCCAAAGAGTTTAATAGAAATTTTTTTTAAACATCTGAGGAAATGCCCTGATGTGGTTTATTATCTGAGTACTTCTTTCTGATCAGAAAAGGACCAAACCTGTACTGATTGAGATACTTTTCTTAGTGACATACTTGTCATCTATCTACTCACCAAATTACTCTGTCACAAAAATTGTTTATATAGGCTTTAGAATCCATAGCCACGTGCTTATTTTATTCATTATGCTGCCAGCAGGACTCTATTTTCCTGAGGTGGTAAAGGTGTAGGTATTAGTGTTTGGGTTTGATTGACTGAGTAGGGGGGTCGGCTTTCCTTCATTGGAGTAAGTATACAGTCTGTTACATTGCTTTTGACAGTTATAAAACAACAAAAACAAAACTAATTTGTGCATTTTTGTTAGTGATTTTATTTCTTTACAAAAAGACCTTTGTAAAATTATGGTTGAGGGGCCCAGATATTTAGCTCAGTGGTTCTGGAGTCTGCCTGGCAAGTGCAAAGTCCCAAGTTCGATTTCTGGTACCATTACCACAATGCCGGGCATGGTACCTCATGGCTGTAATCCCAGCACTTGGGAGGTAAAGGCAGAAGAATTTGAGTTCAAGGCTAGCCTAAGCTACATAATCAGTTAAGGGCCAGCCTGAACTGCAAAGCAAGACCCTGTCTCAAAAAGCAAAAACAAAAACAAACAACTAAAAAAAATTATAGTTGAGGGACATCAATGTAGCTCAGTGGTGTTGCAACTTGCCTTGCAAGTGCAAGGTCATCAGTTTGATTACCATTACTCTTTGTGGATGCACACACACACAAGGACAGAAAAAAATAAATGAATAAAATTATAGTTGACTTCTTATCTTGGATAATTTATTGAATTTTGCCTGTGTATTTATCCATACAAAGTACTGTGCAAAAGAAGAAAAAGTCAATAAACATTTTTTGAAGAGATCATGGTATTTGTTCTCTAAAATCTGTTTAGTTGTTTTTTATTTGGAATTTTCTGCTATCCTCAAAAATGTAGTTATTGTTTAAGACTGCATTTCATAAACCCAGGTAGCCATGGGTTTTTAAGCTCTTAGTTTTCATGGTGCAGGCAGTATGTGTATGATGAGAGAAATTGTAATAAGTTTTATTAAATCATCTTTTTTAAAAAAATCATCTGTGTTGAAATTTGGATATGAAGAAAGTACCATGTTCCTGGATAAAATGTTGTTAGTTGTCAGCAAAGCATACTAAATTTACATTTCTGACATTTTAACTTTGGAGTTACCTTTAAGGATGGGTATTAATCAAGAATAAGACATGTTAGAATGGCTCATAAAGACCAAAACCTAGGTAACTGTTAAAGCACTAATTAAAAAATTAAGACTAAGATTTTTTATTAATGGCATATAAATAAACTATAAAACATGTCGTTGACGTGGTTGCTTAGAATTGCTTTTGCTATTCTAGGTTTCTTGTGGTTCCAGATGAATTTTTGTATTATTTTCTCTAGCTCTGTGAAGTATACCGTTGGAATTTCAATTGGAATTGCATTGAATCTCTATAGTAGTTGTGGGAGTATAGCCATTTTGACAATGTTGGTTCTCCCGACCCAGGAACAAGGGATATCTTTCCACTTTCTGGTTTCCTTTTCTATCTCAGTTTTCAGAGTCCTATAGTTCAGAGTAGAGGTCTTTCACTTCCTTTGTTAGGTTGATTCCTAGATACTTCATTTTTCTGGGTGCTACTGTGAAAGGGATTGCCTCCCCAATTTCTCTTTCATTGAATCTGTTGTTTGTGTAGACAAAGGCTGTTGATTTTTGAGCATTTACCCTGTATGCAGCAACACTACCAAATTTGGTAATTAAGTCTAGCAGTCTCTTGGTTGAGTTTTTAGGGTCTTCAAGATAGAGTATCATATCATCAGCAAATAATGCCAGTTTAATTTCTTCCTTTCCTATCTTTATTCCTTTTATATCTTTGTCCTGCCTGATTGCTATGGCTAATGTTTCCAGTACTATATTGAACAAGAGTGGTGACAGCGGGCATCCTTGCCTTGTTCCTGACCTTAGTGTAAAAGGTTTCATTTTTTGCCCAT
>PVIC010051242.1:0-12535 GCA_004025085.1 Thryonomys swinderianus
CCTCCTAATTCGGGTTCTCCCCACATTTGGGGCCAGATGATCCACTGCGGGGTGTCCTGTGTGCTGAAGGATATACTGCAGCATTCCGGGCCGTACTCACAAGATGCAGCGACTTTCCAGTTGCAATGACCAAAAATATCTGCAGATATTCTCCTATGTGCTGAAGGGTAAGACAGCTTCCTAACCCTGAGCTGGCTAAGCTGGGAAGCACTGAGACAGGACACAGACTATGGCTTTTTCTTTTTTTTTTTTTTTTTTTTTTTGCTAAAAGAACCCAAGGTGTGATCGAAAAATACAGTGAATGATTATATTTTTAAAAGTTATGGTAAAAGATAAATTTACATGAATCCCCCTTTCTTTGAACATACTTAGCCCACTCTTCCTCACATTTTCTGAAGCAGGTCTAAGCTTCTCTCTCATGCCTTTCACTGTGCTATCCTGGCTGCCTTGCTGCTCTGAACTGACTCAAATGTTACCTCTCATGCTGACTTTGGGGAAGAGCCAGAAGTCACGTGGTTTCACGTAGGGTGACTAAAGTGGACGGGGACATGTTAGGAGGTGACAACCCTGCCTTTCCTCTGAGTGGTTCTCACCAACAGTATTCACTGCACTTTTTGATCACGCCTGGTAAAAGTAGTGAAAGAGGTGTCCAGAACTGCTTCAAAATGTGTCGAGACTGATGGGATAAGTATGTTCAATGAGATGGAGTGTATTTTGAGACAACAGGTCTTTTACCCTAACAAATATTTTAAAAGATTAAATATTCACAATACATTTTGATCATTCTTTCTATGCACACAGTAGAACAGAAAGGTTATACTTAGTCCCATGGTGTTTTCTTTCTTTCTTTCTTTCTTTCTTTCTTTCTTTCTTTCTTTCTTTCTTTCTTTCTTTCTTTCTTTCTTTCTTTCTTTCTTTCTTTCTTTCTTGTCTTTCAAGACAGGGTCTTGCTTTGTAGTTCAGGCTGGCCCTGAGTTCACTATGTAGCCCAGACAAGCCTGGAACTCACAGCAATCCTCCTGCTTCTGCCTCCCGAGTCCTGGGATTACAAAGTGAGCCACCCCACCCAGCATTGTGGTATGTGCTACTGATTGCTGGTGAGTGTGAATCACCATGGCTGGCATTGTGGTATGTGGTACCAGGGGTCGAACTCTGGACCTTGTGCTTGCTAGCCAGATGCCAGAACCACTGAGCTAAATCCCCAGCCCCCCCCCCACCTTGGTGTATTCTGTATGTGTACAGAAAATGTGAAAACTGGGAATTTAGAATTTATCTTCTTAGATGTACATAACCACAGAAGCCTCTAGAGCAGGAGCTTATGCATGAGGGAACTCTGGCTTCTCCTTAACTGTAGACTTCTTTCTCCTATGAGAAATTAGTCTGGTAGAGCACCACGTGGTACTGCAGAAAATAAATAAGTGATATGCAAAAACCATAAAATACATGCATAGTTAAATTTAAGAAAGTACAAAGCTGTGTTAACTGAAAAAAAAATATTTGCATTTAATGATCTCATTTCATTTGAAGAAGTTTATCCAGTTTACTCTGTTTCATTGATTCTCTGTCACTCCCTAGAAGTTGAAGATAACTTTTTTTCTTTTCTTTGATCAGGACAACTTCTCTAACACCTTTTCCTTCTTTAGCAAGAACACTGATTTTTACTAAGCTAAGTCATGTCTGTCTGCAACTATTTTAATTGTAATCATGCTTAGATCGTTCCTTGTGGCTGTGCTGTTATTGCTTCTCTCAAACCTGCCTTCCATATCAGCGGCTGGATTCGCGGCCTTGTCTCTCTTACTGACTGCTGCCCTGAGCATGATTTGCATTTCTGTAACAACTCTTGTGTGGCTTTTCTGAGGCAGGACAGGATAAGTGGGGAGAAGCAGTGACAGAGATGGACGAGATGAGTGAAAGGAAGAAAAACAACCAAAGAAGAGAAGAACGATCACGGAGAAGCCATCTAAGCTCCAGAGCGGAAGACGCAGGGGAGAGGTGGAGCAGGGGGGCCGTGATACCGGTTAGCCTCTCCCAGAACTGGAATCAGCACAACTCTAGCTCCTGGATTCAGTTAAGTGAACCTAAAATACAGAGGAGCAGGGTCAGTGGAGGGTGAAAAGGGGAACACGGCCTTGGGCTGGTGGCCCCATCAGCTGGCTTCTCTAGGAAATACAAGATAGAGAAGGGTAAGAAAAATATATGAGAATTAAAGGAAAAAAATGGAAATAAAACTTTTTTTTTTTTTGAGACAGGGTCTCGCTTTGTAGTTCAGGCTGGACCTGAGCTCACTATGTAGCCCAGGCAAGCCTTGAACTCAGCAATCCTCCTGCCTCTGCCTCCTGAGTGCTGGGATTACAGGCTTGAGCCACCAAGCCTGGCATCTGTGGTATGAGGTACTGATTGCCAGTGGGCGTGGGCGTACCACACCCAGTATTGTTGTATGTGGTTACCAGGGATTGAACCAGGGACCTTGCGCTTGTGTTGCAGGCACTGGAACCACTGAGCCAAATCTCCGGCCCGGAAATAAAACATTTTGTAAATGGGGACAGACAGAGGTGTGAAAGGAAGGGAAGGGGAATGAGGAATAAAGAAAAATAAGATAAAACATAACATGTACAGGTACAAATGTCCAATGCTGAATATGATCATAATATATACCTCGAATGTGCCAATATACTTAATTTAAAGGAAAATGTATGATGCTTAGTCATATTCAAATTTTACAACTCTATAGTAAATAAAGAGGATTAGTTATCACAGAATCTCTGTGACAGCCGAGTTTGGTTTTAGAAGCTCTGGCTACAGAGCACAGTTGATGATGTCCAGAGGCTGAGGGCAGAGCTGTAGGGACAACCAGGAGCACAGTGAGCTCCTAGGAAGGCTCGGGAACTTAAGGGCTGATCCCTAGGAGAATTCATGGTATTTGCCAATTGCCATTATTTTACATGTAGCATCATGTCCACATAATTTGCATCGTGAGAAAATAATTCTAAAAACTAAGCAGTCATTGATGCCAGATTGAGGACGAGGAAATTGAGGTACAGAGGGTCAAGTGTTAAGCATGGCCTTTGACTACAGCATTGCAGATCAGGGACTCAGACCCAGGCATCTTTTTCCCAGAGTTCACTGCTTCACCACTTTTCCCTGCTACTTCTTAGGAGAAGGTTGGTTCCTACCAGATATGGTTCAGCAGAAAGGCTCCAAAACTCAGCACAGCCACATAAACTGGCCAAAATCTCTGTTTTAATATAGTTCAGGAATCCCTTCCTATACTTTTTGTTAACTCACAGGAAAAGTCAAAAAAAGACAAGAAAAAGATCTGTCAAAGAAATAAGAAGAAATCTGAAGGAGGGCACGATCTCAGTGAATATATTTAGAGTTTTGTTTCCCCCTCCCAGGGTCTGGGGCCCATGATTCTCATACATTTTCTCTAAACACTCACACCCCACTCGTGCCAGTCTTATTGCCCCCTGATAACGATGAGAATGTGAATAATTCAAAGTCTTGTACAAAGAACCAGACCAAGGGCACAACTAATCCAAGTCCTCCGTATCCCAGATTGTGTCTTTTCCTGTTCAAACTAAAGTGCGGAGTCAGACAAGTCATCAGCGAAGAAATACGAGGGAAGAGCAGGGCACGGTGCACACAAAGTCCTCCCAGTAAACTCGGGGATCAGAAAGACCGCGAGAGCAGGCGTTAGAGAATGAAAGTGTCACGAGGCGTCATTTATGTAACACCCCACACGCAACCGCTCTCTTTCTCCACAAGTCCTGAAGGAGGAGTTGATAATTCTGGGAAAAGCCTATGGTGTGGATTTTGGTGCGAACACAAAATTCTGCAGTTTTTTCTAAGATTTTCGTATTCTAGCTTTCCCTGAAGCTTAGAGGAAAGATGACAAAGAGGAACTTCAAAAACTGTGTATTCTGATGTTGACCAACACAGTATTTAAGAGGATTTCTAGTTCTGTTTGTCTACGTACCCGCCCTGTGTACAAAGTTTAATCAACATGGCATGTTTATCTTTTAAATAAAACGTGTGGTCATGATGACACTCGTAAGAAAACTGAAGACGAACTCCCCTTGGCGTGCACCTGGAATAGGGAGCAGTAAGCGAGGGGTAGGGTGAAAACACCTCCTGATTATCTAGAACTAAAGGAATTGCCACAGAATGGACGTTCTAGTGCTCACACCAAGGATATCCTGTGCGAAATGGGGCCCGTGGGTAACTCCATCTCTCTGTAAAAGAGCAAGACTAGCCGGGCGTGGTGGCTCACGCCTGTCATCCCAGCACTCGGGAGGCAGAGGCAGGAGGATTGCTGAGTTCAAGGCTTGCCTGGGCACCATAGTGAGCTGAGGGCCAGCCTGAACTACAAAGCGAGACCCTGTCTCAAAAAAAAAAAAAAAAAAAAAGAGCAAGACTAGCTCGAAAAACAGCAAGGACCAAAGCACACACCTGATTCACACCTGTATGATGCCTGTGAATTAAAGAGATGCATTGGCTACAGAACAACTCTATACTCATGGAGTAATACAATACCGTGACCCAGTTTCCCCTTCTTATATTTTATAGAAACTTTTATTTATTTATTTATTTATTTTTGAGACAGGGTCTCGCTTTGTAGTCCAGGCTGGCCCTGAACTCACTATGTAGCCCAGGCAAGCCTGGAACTCAGCAATCTTCCTGCCTCTGTCTCCCCAGTGCTGAGATAACAGGTGTGTGCCACCACGCCTGGCACTATGGTATGTGGTATTGATGGCTGGTGGGCATGAGTCACCATGCCCAGCACTGTATGTGGTTACTGAGGATCGAACTCAGGACCTTGCGCTTGTGAGGCAGGTGCTGGCACCACTGAGCTAAATGTCGGGCCCTAGAAACTTTTTAAAAAGTGTGTACAAAGCTTTAGGAGAGCCTTAAATATATATTGCCAAAATTACTTTTCAAAGTCTAACACCAACGGCAACAAAATAACCACAAGGTCTAAAAAATAAATCAATAAAAAGCTGAGAAAAAGCCCAATAGTCAGTGGTCACTCAAAATCAGCGCTAAGAAGAGCTATCCAATCCACGTCTTTCGTTTTTGTTTTTCTGTTTTGTTCTGTTTCATTTGTTACAGGACTCTGTATTGAACCCAGGGCCTTCACACTGAGCTACAACCCCAGCCCTTTTAATGTTTTATTTTGAAACAGGGTCTCACTAAATCACCAAGATGCCCAGACTAGGGTCAGACTTGCAACCCTTCTGCCTCAGCTTTGCAGAGCATTGGCATTCCTAGCATGCACCACGGCACTCGGCTTACCAACTCCTCTTAATAGACAAGCAACCAACATACATAAGTCAGAAAGACATGCCCTGAATCACGCTGCTCGGCTGAGTTTCCTGGGTGCCAGGTGTACGGTGCCGCCTTACCAGAGGCAGCTCTCGCTCAGACAAATCACAATTTTGCCAGACACTGGAGAGGCAGATGGATTCCAACTCGAGTTGATTTATGTACCAGGGTTCTCTTTGATTTGCTTGAGCTGGCAAAGTTTCTCTCTGAGGACGGGGAGTCTCAGCAGCTTCAGCGTGAGGCCCATGGAAGCAGGGAGGGTGGAAAGAGGGAGCCGCTGACTGTCAGCAGCGGCAGGGCCTGGCGGTGGCCGCTGGATCCTAAACGCAGCCCCCGGGGGAGGCGACGTCTCTCTGAAGGGCTGCCAAGATGTCGCAGCTCCCAGCACCAGCACCAGCGCGAGAACGAGCCTCCAGGAAGCAGTTTACAGTCTCGGCTTCGGCAAACGCAGCTCCCTGCTGTGAAGGCCCCACGGGAACTCACAGGAAGATCAGCCAGGGAAGACATTTTGGGGAGATCCTGCCTCGGATGAGGAGGGTACCTCTCCTCTCATCCCAGGATGGGGAAGAGCAGAGAGCTGCCTCTGTGGGCTCACCCGAGTGTGTGTGTGTGTGTGTGTGTGTGTGAGTGAGTGAAAATGTGCTAGTGTCCAAATGCACATTAAATACATATTGATTTTTTTTAAAAAAATCGGACTGATAATTTCCTTGACTTAGAAAGAAAAATGTAAGTGGAATTAGCTTGTCAACATGAAACCATTACTGGTTATAATTTATTTGAAAATGTTCAAAGTATTGGGGGTGGGGAAGCACCCTGGGTCGGTAATTTGTAACGTTCTATACCCAGTTAATGACCTTTTACATATGGACTCGAGCAGACCCTGCGCTACAATATATCTCCCGTGTCCCAGCGGGTCGGGCCTAATTGATATCATTAGAGACCCAGTCCTTTTGCACATGGCCTTAGCGATGTCGGTGTTAGCAAGAAACCTGCTTTTGATTTATTTTGCTTTTCTTCTTCATTCTTTACCTCTTTTCTTTCTTCCTTTCTCAAGTTCTGCTCAAAGGCCAAACTTGTGAAGGTTACAAATCCACAATCCAACTGTAGTGTCGGAAGACAGGCTTGCAAATCTGTTTCTAAAGCCAGGACATCTAACGAGATGCCCTCGCGGGCCTGACGGGTACGGAGTCTTTTGCTTTCAGCAAAGGGGGCCGTCTGTGTGTAAGAAGCGCTACACATTTCAGTCACTTCTCAGATGTTTCTTGTTCCCGTTGGAAGAAAAGTGTCTTCTTGCGCCAGCGGCAGCGGCGGGCTGGAGGCCTCTAAATGATCTCATAAAACTTTTCTCTGTTAAGTTCAAGTTTCTCATCCCCTAAACTCTGATACAACTTTTCATTTTCAGCCTTCAACTCCCGTCAGAACTTTTACATGGAGTGTTCGGCTCTTGTAAAAAAGTCTTTAAGTTTGACCGCCTTCTATTTAAGCTTCAGCAATCCAATAAATATGTTCAGATCAATTATGGTAAGTAAGCTTATGTGTTTTAGATTATTTTCAAATCTTTCCATCTGTCAAGGAAAAATATTCTGAAAGCCATCAGCCAGAGATCATGAATTTCAGTTGGTTCTGGCAGCCGTGAATGTTCCAGTGTGCCGTCTAATAGTACAAATTCAATTGTTTCGTGCATTCATTTGCTCCAATCAAAACAACTAAATGTGTGAATTTTTTGATATTTCATTACAATGAAAGATGAACAGAATATCATATGGGAAATTATATTATTGAGGTTTGTTTTTCATCACCTCTTACATGGTAGAGAGCAGCAGCACGGATTACACAACAATTTTGTAAGCTCTTACTTGATTCTTACTCAAAACCACTCAAGGGGCCAGAGTATCAGAGTCTTCCTGTGCTGCCGATGTTGCGGTCAGCACCCCAGAACTGAAGTGGGCCCTTAAACCCACCCATTTGGGGTTGAACGGGGGATAACACTTTGACCCTCAGCCTCTACTTCACAGTCACTCGGAGAAGCCTGTCTTTGGAGATGGGATCGAACTCCCAAGGCTGATTATAAGACTTTGCAAAGTCGAGGTGGCCAGGTCAACCGCTTCCTTACTCTGCTGAAGGCTTAGAGCACTTCCCATCCTAAGTCTAACGCATGCTGTTGAGTTTCATTCCTTTCTTCATTTTCTGAGCCTTTTCCACCACTGAACTCTTTAGAATATTCTGCTCAGCGCGTCAATATGCATACTTGGGAAGAAAGGAAGGCTACCCTCTTCTCTGCTACAGGACTTCTCAGAGCTACTCCTGAGCGATGGTCCGAGTGCCTGGCTCTCCGAGAGGCTCCGAGACTGTGCGGAGCTCGCCTGACCTTAGGAAGTCAGCGACTGGCACTGGGTCTCCACCGTGACTCCTGGCTGGGTCCTGAGGTCTCATCGGGCTGCTCACACACTCTCTGCTTTCGGTAGCTGACATTCATCTGTGCATGTGGGGAAAGACACTGTATAACCCTGCGGGGGTCAGTGAGTCACGGGAGCCAGCTGATTTGGTGATGTACTCAGTATTCTCCTTGGCATCTGCATGCCGCCGCCAATTTAAGGTGATGGACTTCGGGACCAGAGAGAAAGAACATGTCTCCAACACTGTAGCAACTGCCTCCCATGCACAGTGAGCAATCTAAATGCTCTTCAAATCTCTAGTAATGTGCAACTCTAGTTTTACAAGTGGACTGCTTCATATACAATATAATAACAAATGGATTAAAAACAGTATACACATACACATTTGCACAAATGCTCAAATATGCCGCGTTAGCATTTAGGGATTGCTTTTCTCCTGTTCATCTATCCAAATTTGGACGGCCCTTTGCTCATATTAGAGACTATTAACACCACTTGCATCTTCTGAACTGGCAGGGTATCATGACTGATAAATACCAGGGGAAAAATAAATGGGAAAAATCAAAAGCCGTAAGAGCAAAAGATTAGAGCAAATGAAACAGTGAAACATTATCTTCCAACATGACGCTTCTGGTCTCCTCACACCTTTAGGTTCTTTGAGTTACAGACAAGGCAGTGCCTTCTCCACACCACACTTAAATGCAGATTAGACAAAGCTGAACCTTGAAGGTAGAAGGAACTTATTTCCAGCTCTGAAGGGAATGCAGGCTGGATGCCAGTCTACACCTGCATCCCTCATCTGGTTTGCTGGTGCAGTGACTCCCTGTGCCACACCGCCCAGGGAGCAGTGGGTATAGAGAAGCCATCTCTCCTCCTTCCTCTTGCATCTCTTATGGTGTGTCATGCTCAGTAGGAGAATAGAATACACTTAGGGAGTATTATCACCAAAAACATTTTTGTGGTCCTGGAGCATTGCTGTACGACTCCCCCCTCGGGAGCAGAACTTGTAACTATAAATTTCTCTGGGAGCCTCCAATTCCTCTGTTACAAGGCTATGTCCCTTCTGCACCTCATCAATCCCACTCATTTGTCCTCTGAAATCCTCTCCTTTCTTCCTCGTCTTCGCCCTGTCTTCCCTCTCCTTCTACATATGTATGCTGGCGCTCCCACCCTTACACATATGTGAGGGTCAAAGAGCTCCGCAGCCGTGATCAACAGTAAATAAATCCCAGAGGCAGCGGTGAGTTATTTCCTCCACCGTGCGCTCTGGCCTTTGCCATCCTTCTCCAAGTGAAGAGAATTGTCCTGCTGTTGGGAAGTCAGGTGAGTGGGTCCAGCTGGCAAAGACACGGGGTCCTCCTGTTGTTTCCTTGGGAAACATGAGAGCTATCACACGCCAGTCAGTGGACTCTTCTGAGTCACGAAAAGTCACCTTGTAAGCTTCAAAGGGTTTAGTTGAGAATCAAGATGAAACAGGTTTCTTTTCTTTGCGGGAAGGATAGAACATGAGTCCAGCAGACTTGAGCCTAAATCGTTGGTTGTGCGTGAATCCTTCACTTCTGGGTAGAGCTCAGTCTCCTGCATGCACACTGGGCAGGGCAGTGTCTCCCTGCAGCTTTGCTGAGACAGGAAGTGGATGGAGAGTCTCTTCCGGGCAGGATAAATCCCTCTCCTCTCCGTGTCCTGAGTTTCTCTCACTTTTCTCTGTTATTTCCTTCCCTTTGTCTTTCACTCATCCTCCACGGCATTTCTTTTCCTGTCTTGGCTTTTCCTTTTCTTCCCCTACCCTTCCAAAAGAAAGCGGTATCCTTTTTTCCACCTTTTACCTTTTCACCTTGTTCTTTAGAAGATTTTCTTTTGCAAGGTGATGTCACAGCCCTTCCCCTCCTGTGAAAAGAACCATTTTAATCAAGATAAAACCCGCTATGGGATCCTTGAAGAGGTCACCCTGAGCCACAGTGTGTAGTATCCGTCCACAAAGAGGCCGTCCTTCGTTGAAGAAGTTTTGAATTGAAAAGAATGTTTCTATTCACGACGTCTTTCTAACTTAACAAGGTGAAGTTGAAAGACTCGCTCCTGAACTCAAGGAGCATCAAACTTTACATATTTTGCTTCACCAGAACCCTACAATGGTGAACTCTTCCAAGAAAAAGCCTTTTATGGCCATTCAGGGGAAATAACCTGCGACTGATCAAGGACCATAAAACTGGAGATGGACCTTATTTAGGAAAGTTTTCCCTCTGAGGTCATCCTGCCTGGGTCAGGAAGGAGAACTTGAGTCTAATAGTTTTATGTTGATTAAAAAAAATAGGCTTTTACTCATCTACCTAGCCTCCACCCCAAACCCTTTTGAGATTAACTCAAGTCTTGCAAGTGAAGAAATTCAATAGTTTTTCAAAAGATCAAAAAATACTACGCAAACTATCTATGCCTATGTTTATGGATTTATACACTCACATCTACAGCCCTAAGCACAGGAACGTTATTACTTAGAACTCTGAGAAAAATGAGTTTGAGTCAGAATTAAATGAGATTATCTAGTCTTTCTAGCTTTATCTCATTCCAGGTTTATCTCCTCTTTCATCCCTCCTTTCCCTCGGCCACCCCAGCCACTCTGAACGGTGGTGTGTGCTTCTGACAATACCCACAGCAGACAAAATTGCCTTTCCAAGAAACAACCCCTTCCTGTGAATTCATATGTCAATCCCATTAAATTGTTAAATTCCAACCACTTTACTCAAGAGCCATTTATTCAAATGTATTTATAAAGCAAACACCAAAACCACCCACTGTCAGATGCTCACACATATGCATCCTTAGACACCTCAACAGCCCGACGACCTGACAGTAGGCATGGCTGCTATATTTTACATTATTTGAAATGCAATAATTAGCGCCTGTTAAAGGAGGGAAAAAAGACATCACTACCTTGCAACAAATTACTGGAATCAGTATGTCCAATCTTTCAAGACTCAGTGCTGAAAGGAAGATCCCTGTTCTAAGTTAATGTGACACGGCTGTCACAATGGCACTTGCCAGCACTGTGATATCAACAAATGGTTTTCAGTCTTTCAAACAGGGAAACAGCCTTCCTAAGCATTCCTGGAGGGATGTGAACTAGGAAGTAATCATCTCACATCATAATTACTTACGCCCTCGTTTGGGAGGTTGGCATTTCTTTTTTTCTAGTTCAATTTTATTTTCTGTGGGCCTAAATGCAAAAATGAACTGGATGATAAGGACTGAGTCACTGTTTCTCTTTCTGCATGGTTGTTTATTTCAGCCCACCTTAATCAACGATGCAAACTCTAAGACTCTGGCCTGTTTACTAAGATAAAAGTATCATTCTCCGATATATCACTCAAAGGAAATAGCATTCAAGGTGGCTCACATTTCTACATGCAGAAAATGATTTAATAGAGGGACCTGTTGATTTCTTCCCCTCTGCCCACTTCTCCTTTGGATTCACAACAGGGTTTTAGACAAATAACAATGTCTGTTAGGACTCCCAACACAGGAGTCCTAACAGCACAACTTCAATTGACGATACTGCAGATTCTTCATACACAAGAGTCAAATGCAATTGTGAAAGTGGGTCCAGGGTAGGTCAGGGCATTCACGTTCAGAAGCACTTTGACGCTTGCGACAGAAGTGGACCCAGGCATCCCCTTCAACGGGCCTCTGAGTTCGTCGTTTAAATGTACTCCTCTGATCTGCTGATTTCAAAATAAGGAGCTCGATGGCTTCACTTCATCTTGTGGGGATGATTAGCAAGCTAATGGACCATCTTTCCATGTTCTCTGTTTTCTCATCCCCTAGAAACATATTACATTTGTGTTGTCAGTTCCAGCCCAAAAGACACCAGCTTTTGAGGGTTTTTTTTTTTTTTAAACAACATGTGGTTAAGTCTCTTGTGTTTTTCAGAACTGACTTCCTTTGTCGGTCCTCAGCCCTCAGAAAGTCTTGCCCAGCAGACTTCGCAGTGCTCTGCCCTCCACCTCCGCTTCCTCTGTAGGACCTGGGCCCGTGGCAAAGGCAACGGGAGGCTGTACCTCCAAGGCTGTAGGTTTCCCCGGGCACTCATGACTGTTTCTTCTGTCTTCTGGAAGAAAGGGCCCGTTCTGCCAACTTCCAAGGAGCTGGCACCTGCTACTCTCTCTCAGTCTCTCGAGAGCACCTCTGAGCGGTGTGCACAAATGGTCTCTGTATCATCCCTGGATGTGTTTTTGCACCGAATGGTGAGGAAAGACAGTAGTTTTATTTTTCTTCATTTTTATTCCTTGACCCTAATTGAAGTCACTATTATTATATCCTAGGGAGGGAATAGATCTTTGAAGAAGTGGCCAGAATATAAGTATGCAGAGTGTCAAGACCAACAAAAATCAGTGTGTGTGTGTGTGTGTGTGTGTGTGTGTGTGTGTGTGTGATTTACTCTCCAGCAGCTACTAACTGAACACGGATGATCTGGGCTGGGTGTATGTGCAGGCATCACAGGAAGAGTTAGGAAAGGTGGCACCTGAAACCCGAGATTTCAGGGTTAGTTTGTATTTCAGAATCTTCCCTGCAACAGACTCTTTTCCTACTTAAAAGGCAATGAGCAATATACTGTCCACTTAGCAAAATTCTATTTCATCAGAGATTTTTCAAAAAACAAAAGTGATGTCTGGCAGTTTCTTACAAAACAACTCACTGCTCTTTCAAGCAAATGGCAAATGGACAAAAATGGGGAGAAAAATAGGGAACCAGTAAAAATCTAGTCTTTTTAAATGCACTGAAGTAGAAGAAAAGTCACTTCAAGCTCCTAACCTGCTTCTGCC
>PVIC010051243.1:0-12541 GCA_004025085.1 Thryonomys swinderianus
GCTTATGAGGCAGGCGCCGGAACCACTGAGCTAAATCTCTGGCCCCCTCTAAGACATATCTTGATTTGCTGTCTTCATTGTCTTTCCCTCTATTACCTCCTATTGCCCATGCCTCTGTTGCCTCTCGGACAGATTGCTATAATCAGTGCCCTCTATTTCTTTTCTGTTTCAGGATATCCACATGGTGCTGGTCTCTATCCTAAATGCTTCAGCATTTTCACATCAACCATTAAGTTCAGCACAAACTTTTTATCATCCTGGTCAATATCATAGTTGATCTTTTCTTCAGAATGAACTATGTATCCCCCAGCTTCTTTCTGCTAAACAAGAACTGTGGCTGTTTTAAAGCCATTGTGAACTGTTTTGTTGTTGTTGGTTTGTTTTGCTTTTTGACTATTGCTCCTGCTCTATTTAGGAACTACCCTGAAAAAGGTCACTTCCTAACTCCTTCTGTTGAAATCCATTTCAGCTTCAAAGACCACTTCTAAATGTCAGGGCTCCAAGAAAGCCCAGCCCCCCCCCCCCATTTTGACCAGGCCACACTCCGTCAGCTCTTCTCTAGTTGTAACTTCCCTCACTTTCCATTTCTCTGTGCGGATGTCATTTCCTTCCTTCTAGACGCTAAACTTCCTGCAAGGGAGAAAAAATAATGACAAACTCAAGTTTTTTAAATCTAGGCTTGAGGATTCAATAGAATAAAATTGGAGATTCAATGGAAATGTCATAGTTGTTTAATTAAAGTAACTTTAAATAAGGGCAGGATTGAAGATTTTTATTTTTATTTTATGAAGTTTATTTTTAGTTAGCTTTCTTCTAACCAGCTCTTAAAAAGTACTTTAAAGGGCCAGCAATTTGGCTCAGTGGTTCCAGCACCTGCCTCGCAAGTGCAAGGTCCCTGGTTCAATCCCCGGTAATGACATACAACAATACTGGGCATGGTACGCACACTGGCAATCAGTACCTCATGCCACAGATGCCGAGCTTGGTGGCTCAAGCCTGTAATCCTGGCACTCGGGAGGCAGCAGCAGGAGGATTGCTGAGTTCAAGACTTGCCTGGGCTACATAGTGAGCTCAGGGCCAGCCTGAACTACAAAGCGAGACCCTGTCTCAAAAAAAAAAAAAAAAAGCTTTAAAAAGTGATGTGTAAATGCCACACGAAACATATTTTATTGTGCCCAGAAGATTATTTATTTTGATATAAATGGGTTAAAGCTAGGATATCAGCAAAGTTAGTGAAAGGCAAGAAAATGTTGTAAATGCACATGCTGGTTTGTGGAGTCAAATTTTCATTGGCAGCATTACTGAACAGACTATCCAATATAAGCTAATTGGCTTAAGGCTAGAACTACAAACAAAAACTTAAATCAATCATCCCATTTTTCCCATTATGATACTATTAACTAGTTTTGTTACTGTAACAAAAACCTGAGATAAATCAACTTATAAAGACTATTTAAAAATAGAAAAACTATTTCCAGGATAAAACAGATAAAGCAAGAGGAAGGGGCTGAGGTTCCACTGTCTCCTTCAAGGGCGTCCTCCCAATGGTCAGAAGACTCCCCCCAGGTCCTATTTCTTAAAGATTCCACTGCTTTCCAGTACTGCAAGAGTTTATAAGAAAGCTCTTAACACATAGGTTTTTATGGGACATTATCTAAGCACATCATTCTCTTTCCCACGAGGCTCACATTTATCTGGTAATGCAAATACATTCAACCCATCTGCAAGATTTCTCAGTCTTAACTGTTTCAACATAGGTCAAAAGTTTAAGTTCAAAATGTCCTCTGTGACTAAAGGTAAAGTCAGCTATAAACCTCTGTAAAAGTCAGAAAATAAATTATGTATTTCCAAGATACAATGGCACATGACCATTCCAAAAAGGAAAGAAAGGAAAATAATTAGAAACCATCAGGCCAAAGCTAGACCAAAACCCAGCAGGGCAAACATTAGATCCTAAGTATCATGTCATGCATTGTGGTCACACTGTGCTGAGATACAGGGTTCCCAGGCCTTGAATACCCTCATCCCTACAGCTATGCTAGATTCAGCCACATGACTTTCTCTTGAATGGATTTTCCATGCTACTTGTAGCTTCCTCTGGCAAGAATTACATACTACTGACATCTCTAGCTTCCTGGGTTTTCCACCGCAACTGAGGTAGCACTCTCAGTTCTATACATCACCCTACAAAATCTACTTGCAAGAACTTTGATTCTGTCACACACTACTTCACTTTTTAGGGTCTCTTTTGAATTTTTGGTGGAAGCCTCCATTATCCTCTAACTCGTACCTTCATATCTGCAAAACTAACATGATCTGGATGAGGCCAGCTGTGAACTACACATGGCCGTGTTTGAAACACAGCTGGTGCTCAGCAGCTCTTAATGCCTTAGCTGTTGTGGCTGGGGAAACTATTCTGGTGGTCCTGGGAAAATTGGAAACCCCTGAGCTTTCTTTTCAAAAGACTCTATCCTAGGAAGATCATGAAACAAATTAGCATTTCTAGACCTCTAAATCTGCAGTGGATGAGGTTTTTCTGATTCTTTTTTTTTTTAAATTTGTATCTTTATTGGTACATTATATATACACACATCATGATCCCACTCAACATTGGGAATTTGTACCACTATATGACACAACATAATTCTCATTTTTTCCTATTCCCCTACCCACTCCACAACCCCCACCCCTAAATACATAAGTTTTGTTTCCCTTTTTTAATTACCATCACAGTTTTTCTTTACCCCTCATTACTCACTCCTCCACCATTTCCCTTTGAATATTTTCTATTTCACAATATCCATCATACATTCCAGAACCCATTAACATTTTCAGTTTCTCATACCAGAGAACAGAGATGTTATTTATACATGTGTGACCTATTTATTTCACTTATGAGTATGTTCTAAAACTACATCCATTTGAGTATAAATAACTTAAACTTATTCTTTAAGGCAGAGTAATACTCCATATTTTAAAGACAAAAACTATGTCTAATTTTATCTTTTTTTAAATTGAATTCTTTATTGGTACATTTTATTTTGCTGATTAAGATGGAATCTTTCCTACTGTCCTAATATAAGGCATTTGGATTATTTTTAATAGTACTAGCAGGTACAGCTATCCTTTCAAATTTGGCTAGACCTTTCCATATGTTTTGCTCTGGCTAATTTTCCCATTCTGTTCCTCTTTCCCTCCTGGCTGCCATGAAGACAGCAGCTTGCTCTATAAAGTATTCCCCACAGTGACATGCTTCCCTGCTACAGGCCCCAAACAAGAGGGTCAAACGATTTTGCTCTGGAACTGTCAGCTGGAATAAATCTTCCCCCTTTTTAAATTACTTTATCTCAAGCATTCATTACAGTAATGGAAAGTTAACTAACACTGTTCTTAAATTTTAGTTTTTACATATGGTAACACTATGTCCTTCATAATTACAGAATCACTTCATGATTTTATATATATATATAATATATATTATATATATAGTCCAGTTTTCATTCTTCTGATTATTAGCAATATTTATTCATTGGGAAAGGGAGCCTGTGGGGTAAAAAATTATCTCTATTTTAATAGAAAGACAGACTTTAAGCTCACCATTACACATGTTAAATGCACGGATGGAGGGAGAGAGAATACAGATTTCCTTAGGAAAGACAGAAGGCTTTGCCAAAGTGCTGAAACATTTGGATGGAGAATTGAAGAATTTCTAATTAGCCATACAGACAAGGGCATTCTGTGTGTTTGTGTGTGTGTGTGTGTGTGTGTGTGAGAGAGAGAGAGAGAGAGAGAGGCATGACAGAGCATACGACAGTGAAATGTTGTCATACTTGAAAACTATGGCTCTGTGATATAGGAAACAATGAAGGATAAAAGACAGAAATTGCATGACAACAGGAACACTGAGCTTGGGTAAAGCCTGGCATTCAATGCTACAATCTTTGGATTTATCTAGGCATCAAAGAGCAAGGAGATTCCCCTAATTTGATTATAAAAACAGCACTTTGTGATATTTAGGCAGCAGGGTTCAAGTATGTGGATGAATGAACATAAATCTTAGCAATACATCAGTGAAAAGTAATTTCCCAGTAATGGTAGGTTAGTAGCAACATGATAACTTTACTCAAAGCCTAAGAGTGATTTCCAGCCACGCAGAAGTTTTAAGGAAGGAGAATACATTTTATAAAAGTGACACAATCATTTTTAAAGCCTGGGAAGATTTAGATTTATCCTATCTGAGCTTTGTAGCATTCTCTCAAATGAATAAATATCTATTTGTATCCCCTATGAGGTCAGAGTAGGAAATGCCTCAACTGCCTAGGGTTGTAACATTACACAGTCCTCATTTTCAAAGTCCCTCTAGACTCACCTAAAATTATTTTTCTACAGTTTAAGTTCATTTTCTCTTTTCTATCTTTGGTGAAGTTAAAAAGTAGATGACAGCAAATCTGTGGATAATGATGATTTAAGGACCAAAGACACGTATCAAATCATCTCTTAGCCATTACTTTCTTGGGCTTAAATACATAAACTCCTGTATTACTCTTAGATTTGCTATTTTGAATCTATTTTCTCCTAGTGACTGGGCAGCTCTTTCTCATATCACTTAGTTATTCAACCACAAGCAGAAGAAATAGACTCTTCAACAAATATATAATTATTTCCAAGTAACTTAGAAATATTTCTTCTGTGATCACCAAATCTATAAATATAGTTGAGTGTCATATTTCATTATTTTTAATGAGCATGTTACTATTTGAGACAAATACAGTTTCCACATCCTTTGTAGAATTTGTGTGGAGCCAATTTGCCCACTTTATGTCAATTCTAAGCTGCTTTTTTTTTTTTTGCAAACTGCAGTATTTTGTTTAATTTCTTCAGATCCCTCTGCTCCTTATTACTAAACTTTATTTTGTTAATTCCTGGTTATCTTTTCCTTCCTCAGCTTTGCTTGATATTTATTACTTGTTTTACTTCCTATTATAGCCAGAAACTGTTCAGATTTCAGTATTTTTATACATATAAAGATATTCTTTGTCCCTTTACAACCATCTTTGATTTCCCTTTGCACTAGCCTTCTCAGCGGCAGGCAGAAATCTTGTGAGAGCTAATTCCTGTCCTGCTCCACTTCTGAGATCCCTAAAACAATGACAGTTACCTAATGGCCTCCGTAGAGCAACTCTGGGCCAGACACTGGCACAGGTCGAGAGAGAACCTAAAACTAAACGAACTGATTCTTGCTCTTGGGGAACTCAGCCTGAGATAGGGGCTCATTCTGCCCATTCTTCATAGAGACTGGATATAGCACAATATATCTGCAACTTGAAATTTAGATGATTACCTAAGACATAGTACTGTTCTTGATGTTACTTGGGTTAGGATAATAAAATGTTACATTTTCTCCTGTACTATCCCTTAGCAGTATAATTATATGCTCCCTTATTAAGTTTCCTAACAACTATCATTTTAAAATAACTTAAACTTGATAAAGTCTTCTTTACTCCCCCAAATCAGTATTTAATAACATTTTAAATGGAAGGACAATTCTGGGAAGAACAAATAAAATGTGTTAATAATAAATTTATAATCTCTACTTAATTATTGATCAAATGTTGACAAATGAAAATGACAACAAAATAGCTACTTTTTCAACCTCCTTAACACTTACTTTCTCAGGATAATCACAGGTTTAGAATCTGAAGAGGACTTTTTCAGTTCATTGGAAGAGAGCATTTTCCACAGTCTTTTACTCACATGACCATCATTTCCAGGTGGCTTCCTTTCCCCGAAAGCTTACTTTGAAATAGGCAGGCGCTATGACATCTACAGCTAAGATTCACGCCTATCAGAAGGTCTTTTGCATGAGGGGTGACAAATTCTTCCTTATCTAAGGAAAGATAAAGTCAGACACTAGAGTTTTGCCCTGATAACTAAACAGTATGAGGACTGCAGAAGAGTGGTGACTTAAAATACAGGCAGGTAATTTTTGATCTGGAGCTAAATCTGGATTCTAGGAAAGTAGAAAAATCTCCAAGCATTTCAGGCTGTACAGCCTTGAGAAGGCCCCTAGGAAATTTAACACAAAAAGGGAAGACACAAAGAAAGCTTTTATTCTAAATCTTGTTTTCAAAGTGAGCTTCAGGAGGGTCCCTAGAAGAGCCTTAGTTTAGAAAGCCCTCTAGAAGAGAACCCTCTAGAAATTTGGAAACACATAATCTTGTCATTGATCTGTACCACAGAATCTGACATAGGTATGATTACTCTTCTTTAATGAATGAGATGAAGCGATTTTTAGCTCTTGGTACCAAGCCAAGGAACTCTTTTCTATTGTTTGAGAATGGCACCCCCTAGAGCACAATTGGCAGCTTTAGAGTTAGAGTGCAGGTCTGGCTAAATTTATCCTGTTTGCCTGGATTTAAATCACTTCATTCTGTAGAAGCTTGTGGATCCAGAGACCCAGATAAGACTTCACAGCTAATAAGTCTATAGAATATTTGTCAAGTTAATGCTACTCCGGAAATTCTCCATTTCCTCTGATCTTGGTAAGAAGATATTTATCCTCCAGTAGAAATGACTTTTTCATACTTGGTTTTTGTTCTAGGAGGCCTCAGCCTTGAGCTTTGTTTGCTTGTTTACTTCCTCTCCTGAGGCCTTGTTTATGTTCCCAGCAATATTTTCCCCAATGCTTATTTATTCAAGAGCAAAGGCCTGTGTCATTTCCTTCACCTCTGGCACGTCCCTTGGCTTTGTTTTATTTTTACCTTTTTATGACTCGGGCACTAGAAGGCTACGATGAACAGACCAGTGATCAGAGGATTCAGGACATCTTGGTGTACAGTGTGCTGAAAATAGGGGTGAGAGGGCGCCAGTTCGGGAAGGTGGCAGACGCTCACTTCCTGAACAGAAATAGGCCTGAGTTTCTGCTGCAATTCGCCACGATTCTGCCCATTGCAGTGAAGGGAAGCAGATGTCCACACAGCCCCGTTTGTTTCATCTGGGGGTCCTCCCCCATCCAAGGGCACATTCCCTCCAGATCGTGTTTTATCCACGCTGCTGCTGCTGTGTGTATTTTTGTGCTTTCTTTTTAATAAAGGTCACATTTTATCAAGACAAAAGTAATTTGAGTTTACTGAATTCCTTGAATCATCTATCCTAATCCTATTGCATTTTGTGTAACATCTTCTAAATATAAACGTAAAAGAATTATCTTGTCACTGTAAAAATTCTGTTTATTTTGGAAACTTTGGAAGAAAAACAGAAAACAGTAAAGGAACCCACCTTTAATCTTACCACTCAAATTTAGCCATCAATTATATTTATATACTATTCATTATTTTAAAAGGCATAGGGATTTATTTATTAAAATGAAGGATATTCAATCATTCATTTATTTTAACAGTAAAACCTGGGTTGTCTTAACATTTTATATTCATTTGACATGATTGAATCAAAGTATATTTCTAAATCAAGTATAATTTCTATACAATAAACTATAGACATTTCAAGTATTCTGTTTTATTGTATGTAACCACCACAAGGAACAAGATAAGAAGAATCCCTAACACCTCAAAAAGCGGCCTCATCAGCACTGCCTGTTTTACGCAACCACTGATCTGCTTTATGTCAGTATGAGTTAGATTTGTCAACTTGAGACTCCTGACAAGTATACTCACACAATACGCATTCTTGTGTCTCTCTTCTTACTCAGCACGGTCCTCATATGATTTTAATCATCTACAATCCTGTTGATCCATCTACCTTTGTGTATTTTAAAAACTGCCATTCTTCATTTAACAAATATACCATGATTATTTTCCATGTCGTTAATTAGTCTCTGAAATTTAATTTTGTTTGACAACATAGCATTTTGTTTTATGGATATACCATAACTTGTCTCATAAAATCTTACTGCTAATAGTTTATATAGAATTAATGGCTTGAATACATGTGTGTATGCATTACCAAATTTCTATCGGATACATTTCTATAAAAGGACTTCATATGTTAAAAGGAAGTCAGAACTTAAAAAAAAAAGAAAAGAAAGCTTATATATATAGAGGGAGGGAGTACGGGGGGCAGGGTAATGAGAAAAATGAGAAGTCATGTCATATACTGGTACAAATTCTCAAGGAAAATTATGATCATAGTGTGTATATAAAATATAACAATAAAATCAATTTTTAAAAAAGGTTTTGGGGGTCAGAGATTTAGCTAATTGGTTCTGGCACCTGCCTCGCAAGCACAAGGTCCTGAGTTCAATCCCGGTAACCACATACAATGCTGGGCGTGGAGACTCACGCCCACCAGCAATCAATACCACATGCCACAGTGCCGGGCGTGGTGGCTCACACCTGTAATCCCAGCACTCAGGAGGAAGAGACAGGAGGATTGCTGAGTTCGTGGTGGCTTGCCTGGGCACCACAGTGAGCTCAGGGCCAGCCTGAACTACAAAGCGAGACCCTATCTAAAAAAAAAACAAACAAACAAACAAGGTTTTCAATAAACAGTATGCCAATTTAATGTCTCATCAGTAGCATATAAAAATATATAGGGTGCTTGGGATGTAGCTTTGTGTTATAGCATCTGCCTGGCAAGTGTGAGGCCCTGAGTTTGATTCCCAGTACCAAAAACACAAAAAATAAAATACATGAGGAAAAACAGGAATTCAAAGCTAGAAAGAAACCTCGACTCAATTCAGAGATCTTCAACCAGAGCCATAGACATAAACATAAGATCCTTTTAAAATATATCCACATTGGGCCAGAGGGTTAGCTCAGTGGTTCTGGTGCCTGCCTCGCAAGCGCAAGGTCCTGAGCTCGATCCCCGGTAACCACATATAATGCTGGGCGTGGAGACTCACGCCCACCAGCAATCAATAACACATACCACAGTGCTGGGCGTGGTGGCTCATGCCTGTCATCCCAGCACTTAGGAGGCAGAGGCAGGAGGATTGCTGAGTTTGAAGCTTGCCTAGACTACATAGTGAGCCCAGAGCCAACCCGAACTACAAAGCGAGACCCTGTCTCAAAAAAAAAAAATACATCCACATTCATTATAATTTGATATTTTTGCGGCTCAAGTAACTAAAGTTTTGCTGATGATTTTGTTGCACAGTCTATGTTGAGAATCATTTTACTTTACAGATAAAGGAACTGAAGCCAAGGGAGGCTCATTAAAGCCTTATTTCCCTACAGTTCTTTCACTTCATCATGGTAAATTCTATATTGATTGTCAGTTAGTAACAGAAAGTAGCAATGACAATAAAGACAATCACTATAACTTTCTTTCCCTTCATCAGCCACAGCCAGTAATTTAGGTCCTTCCTTGGTGGATCTACTTTAAAGCGAAGAAGTTGGTAATAGCACGAGGACCACTTCAGACAATTGCTCAAATGAAAGCGAGCAAATGTTCTGAGAAAAGTAATTAAATAATGTATTTTTAAGGTACTGGCAAAGTCTGGAAGTCAATCAACCTTTTTTAGATTACATAAACTCAAGAAAAATGTATTTACAGAAGAGTAAATATCTCATACATCTGAGTGCACACACAGTTCCTCAGCTTTGTCCCAACTCATTCCACAGGAATGCCAGGGCATTCATTCTGGAATCCAAATTAGAGAATGCTTTGCTTCTCAGCCTCCCATGAGAGAAACATGAAAGATAAGAGTTGAGGATTGGATCTTCCAGGCCCAAGGACCAGTGGAATAGATTAGAAGATCCAATCCTCAACTCTTCACGTTGCTCTTTGTTTTTGTAGAGCTCTCTATTCTCTATTTTTGTAGAGCTCTTCTATTATTTGTAGAAATAGTATCTATGGTTATTGTCATCTTCCACCATGGCCACAGAGAAGCTGCTGAAACAAGGTATCTTCTACGGCTTCTTTCCTCCAGTCAGACTGCCACAGGACACAATGGCTGTCCAGGTTATCAGGTTTGTTGCCCGACTTTTCTGGGTCCCCACAATCACTCTGGAGCAGGGTAGAGGCCTTCCATTGAACCTATACAATTACCATCATGGGGCCTACATGGTCTTGCTCCACTGAACTCTCAGCCTCTAACCCATGTGAGTGAGTCAAGTCTCTGAGGCATCATTTACTCTTGATTGCAACTCTCAGACCTCGATCTAGAGAGGAGTCTTGGTGAACTTTTATTCTTTACCTTGAGAGTAAGTCTGATTTCAGGACTTCACAACCAAACCCCTCAGACAATTTCTTATGTAAATAAACAGTTGGGCTATCTTCCTCAAGAATTTTCCCATAGTACTTGCCTCTGGGAGGAAACTCATTATTAAGGTGGGATTACAACTTAAACCCACCTGAGAGCCCTAAACTTACTAATCAACATAACATCAGTTCCCCAAATCATAGTATTTTATTTGTAAGGATTGAAGATTCCAGGCAAATATTATTATAAAGCTAAAGAAAACTGATTCTAAAAATGATCTCCATATTTAAGAAAAAGAAAACTTTAAGTCAAATTGTGCAGGACACCTAACATACTTTTCAGCAGATATAATGATAGAATGATTTTTCCACACACTAAACTTCGGAAATTAGTTTTTTCAAAGGAAACATCTTTATAAATTCATAAATGGAGAACTGCTTGTATTAATAGCTCAGAGAACAATTCCTCTTAGGAGGACACATTTCCCTGTCCTTCCAGTGGCTCTTGTAGTACAGTTGACCCCTAGATCTTCAAGTATTGATACCTGTATGCCCTTTCACAAATTAATATAGGAGTGGCCCTGATAATCAATCACTGTCCTTCCTGATTAATTATATTTTACCCATAACCCTTGTTGTCTAGTTAACCCAAGGCCTTATTTGTAGATGAAATATATTTCATTAGGTTTTAAAAAATGAGGCCATCAAAAAAGAAATGGAGCTGGGCGTGGTGGCTCATGCCTGTAATCCCAGCACTTGGGAGGCAGAAATAGGAGGACTGCTGAGTTTGAGGCTTGCCTGGGCTACATAGTGAGCTCAGGGCCAGCCTGAACTACAAAGTGAGACTCTGTCTCAAAAAAAAAAAAAAATGGAGAAAGTTTCTGGCTATGGATGACACAAAAGTTACAAGTAGCCACATGACTGACCTCTGGAAGCTAAGCTAAATCAACTTTCTCAAGTCATGAATTCTGGTATGTAGAACTGATATTTTCTAAGTTTTCCTAAAATTGGATTTAATATTCACCTTAAGCTCCATTTCTATAGGTTTTATTAGGGTTACTCAAGTCAGATCAGTAATTTCTCTGTCATTTAAAATTTAAACTCCGTCAAACTCAAGAACTCCTCCTGGCTCCAGCAATAGACTCAGATTAAAATATTGCAGCATGAGTAGGGAAAGGAAACAATCAGTTTGCCAATTATTCTGTTTCAAAATCTTTGTTTCTCACTTCAAGTCTTTAAGCTTAAAATGAAGAATATAACGTCTTGGGTTTTGTTTCTCTCTCTATCTTCCAAGACAAGTCAGCTTTATTTCTCCCAGCTAAACTCAGGAACTGATGTAGGACTGAGGTAACTGCAAGATAAATTACACATGTTTAATGGTGTTTACACACGTACACCTGAGCCAAGGCTTAGGAAGGAAACCCATAGATAAGCAAGCAAGGCTGTGGGAGGTGGTTGGCTTTTCTCACAGCCTTTCCCAGAGCCCTTTTCCCCTGATCATTTTAGGAAGGGAGTAAGGCTTCTGCTGGCTTTTTCAGAAGCTTATAGAGATGGAAGAGTTTTCCTTTTACTGTTGTTGACTTCCTCCAGAAGCAGAAGCCTGCTCTGTCCAGTATGATCCAGAAGGCAATTCCCTTGAACTTCCTCCTCTACAAATCTTCCCTCTACCTGCACTTAATGACTAGGCCCCATTACTTTTAACTTCAGTCCAGCTCTTTGTTTTATCTACCTCCTTTTGCATTAAGATTCTCATATACAGTTCAATATTTTCTAAATTTTATTGAATAGATTTTTATTCTATAATTCTCATCTGACTTTTGAATATATTGCCATGCTCTTCACATTATTTCTTCTGATTATGATACTTCTGATAAAGAATAATAATGGAGCCGGGCGTGGTGGCTCACGCCTGTGGTCCCAGCACTCGGGAGGCAGAGACAGAAGGATTGCTGAGTTCAAGGCTTGCCTGGGCTACATAGTGAGCTCAGGGCCAGCCTGAACTACAAAGCGAGACCCTGTCTCAAAAAGCAAAGAAAAAAAAAAAAAAGAATAATAATGGAAAGCATACTACAGGTAACTGTTGATAGACAGTGTTCCTTAAAGGCAGGGACCATATATGATTTATATGGTCATTATTCACAAAATGTAACATACCATGTTTGGATTAAAGGAATTCTAAGTGCTTTATAGACTTTAGATCTCTTTGATATTCTTTGAGTTAAATATTAGCCTCAATTTAAAGTTGAATAAACTAACAATTATCTTATGAGGAATTTATCCATTGTTATGTATGATAGGTGGTAGAAAAAACAATAATTTGAATTTTTTACTGGAATCCTAGAACATTCTCTAAGTTGTCTCTTGAAGGGTAATTTTCTTT
>PVIC010051244.1:0-12535 GCA_004025085.1 Thryonomys swinderianus
GACATTGAATCATGAAAATCTGAGAAACTTTTCCAACATAATTAGCCAGTCAGTAATATGACAAGGATCCCAACTTGGGCAGCCTGACCATAATAACTACCACTACTCTTTACTGTCTCTTAGTATTTGCATGGAGAGGAAAAGTTTTAAAAATATAGTAAGATATATCTTTACCCTGATTTAGAAAGTTTGGCATACATTGCTGGAGATACACAGGAAAAGTCATTCATAGATATTACTAATATCAATGTAAATTGACCTCCACAATTTGTCATCATCTATCGCAAGGAGATGGCTACCTCTGTGGTTCTTACTTACTTTAAAATCTCAAAACAAGGGATGGAGATTTAGCTCAGTGGTTCCAGTGCCTGCCTAGCAAGTACAAGGTCCCTGGTTCAATCCCGGTAACCACATACAACAATATGACATTGGGCCTGGTGACTCACGTCCACCAGCAATCAGTAGCACACCCCACAGTGCCGGGCGTGGTGGCTCACACCTGTAATCCCAACACTCGGGAGGCAGAGGCAGGAGGATTGCTGAGTCAAGGCCTGCCTGGGTTACAGAGTGAGCTCAGGGCCAGACTGAACTACAGAGCAAGACCCTGTCTCAAAAAAAATTTTTTTTTGAAACAAAAACTAAGTAAGTTTGTGTTCTGAAGGCAATAAGGGCAATGGAATGAAACTATTTTATTAAAGAAAGGGTTATAAGTTAGGCATTGTTTGACTCGCCCTCCACGGTTCTTGACGGTCTAAGTGACATCTACTCCTCAAACTGTTCCAAAATACTCTTCAGTCTTCCACTACTGATCTTCCTTAAAAATCTTCCTCAAACAAATGCCATCAAACAAGTGGAAAACTCGACCTGCAGGTGTTTCAACAGAGAAATCCGGCAGATTCTTCTGGAACTTCACACATGAGTAATGTTCATGAGGCCAGACCACTGGCCTTTGCTTCCAGGCCCGATGTGAATTCACTTATTCATCCTATAAGGTTCTGACCTATGTAAGAGGTATTCATTAAATAATTATGGTCAATGAATCTTGAACTATACCGTGCCCTTACTCTGAGTTGCCAATATTTCTTGGGCCTTTGCTTTTAAACCATGTATGATAAATATAGGAGTAATATTCTATGTATCCTTCACTTCTAGGAAATTTCTCAGAATCACATTCTCATTTTAATGTACTCTCCAACCATCTGCTTGTCCTGGATCTTTGACATCATTTAGATGGAATAAAACAAAACTACAAAAGTGCAGATAGACCACCCTGATACTCCAAAATCTGTTGAGATGCTATGGAAGGTCCTACACCCAGGAAAGAGCATTTCTTCTGGTTGGCCACTGTGTTGGTATGAGGCATCTATTTCCAGATACAGGATGGGTCAAATATTATCAAGTTTTTTTTTTTACATGTAGCATGTTGAACGTTCACAAATTATTAGTCAACAGTCTTGGGTTGTGAAATTTTATGTTTAAAGGGGTCATAGCTCCTCTAATGACATTCATTTCTAAAATTTACATGTGTTGCCACCAGATGGAGATAGAGAGTCAAAATTGTATATACTATTTTTGAGTCTGTTAATCATTGGACGGGACTGTTAACTTGTCCTTTATGCATGTTAGCTTATCGATATTTTATTTAGCTATATTATCAGTTATATGATTAATCCTATGAAGAAGATCTCATCGCATTTCAGATGAGGAAATGGAGGCTAAGTCTGGAAGCTTTTAAATTACAGATTTCTTAGAAATGTAATTGGAAATTTTCAGGGATATTTTTGTTTTTGTTTTGTTTTGTTTTTTGAGACAGGGTCTCGCTTTGCAGTTCAGGTTGGCCCTGAGCTCACTATATAGCCCAGGCAAGCCTCGAACTCAGCAATCCTCCTGCCTCTGTCTCCCAAGTGCTGGGATTACAGGCATGAGCCACCACGCCCAGTATTGTGGTGTGTGGTACTGATTGCTGGGGGCGTGAGTCACCATGCCCAGTATTATTGTATGTGGTTACCAGGGCTCGAAGCAGGGACTTTGCACTTGCTAGGCGAGTGCCTGAACCACTGAACTAAATCTCCAGCTCTTCTGGGATGTTTCACCTAAATAGTTTTTATGGTATGAAACTCAAGCCTCCTTATGTGTTAGACAAGCATTGTCCCACTGAGTTATACACCAGCATCCCAAAATTATTTTAAGAGATATTTTTATTCAGCTAAGGATATATTTAAACATATAATCCAGCAATCTCACCCCTAAGAGTTTACACAGGAAAAACGAAAACATAGATCCATGCAAATACTAAACACAAGTATTTATAATAGCCTTATTCATAATGGCCAGATGGGAAAAAAAAATAAAACGATTCATCAACTTGAGATTATATAAATAAATTATGGCATTTCACATACTGAGCACATCCTAGCAACAATAGGAAGCTACAGATAGCTTGCAACAAAATGGATGAATCTCAACAGTAGATGATAAGTGAAAAGAACCAAGCACATAAAACTAAAGATTGCAGGGTTCCATTCCTATAACATTTAGGAAAAGGCAAAACTATAGATAAGGAAATCAGATCAATGATTGCCAAAGATATCTTAATTTTAACTATGTCTGCAAACTGGGAAGACATAGAATATAAAAAGGTTCAAAAGAAAATTTTTGAATAAAAGGATTTTTTTCTATTTTTAGTTGGTGGTTCTTACCAGACTGTATACATTTGTGAAACTTTCTCAATATGTAAACTTTTAAAAGTTTAATTTTGTTATAATTTAATACATATTGTCTAAATATTCTAAAATTAACTTTACAAATATGTTAATCATTACAATCTGCTTTATAGGTTATTAAATAAACTTTGTGAAGATAATAAACAGAAATCATTGGGTTTTTAAAAATTGCTAAGTAGGACTCCCCTTGGTAAATAAAAAGCAGTTATTCTGGTCTTTGCTCACTAGGGTGACCTCGATAGTTTCTATAGTCTTATACCAGACTGACTCCAATAGTTTTCACAGCCTTTTAGGAGACATATAAATAAATATTATTATCTAAATAATTACCTAAACAAAAAAGTTTAATTTTACTACACAAAAACTATATCACAACAAATATGACTAAATATTTTCATGAAACAACTAAACTTGACTGAATCATAATACATTTATATGCTCTTCTATAATACTTTATATACTACGAAAATAGTCTTGATCCTTCTTAACCTTACCTTCAATTTAAATTTTTTTTTTTTTTTTTGAGACAGGGTCTCGCTTTGTAGTTCAGGCTGGCCCTGAGCTCACTACGTAGCCCAGGCAAGCCTCGAACTCAGCCATTCTCCTGTCTCTGCCTCCCGAGTGCTGGGATGACAGGCGTGAGCCACCACACCTGGCACTGTGGTATGTGGTATTGATGGCTGGTGGGTGTGAGTCTCCACGCCCACCATTGTATGTGGTTACCGGGATCGAACTCAGGACCTTGCGCTTGCCAGGCAGGCGCCCGAACCACTGAGCTAAATCTCCAGCCCCACCTTCAATTTAATTTATATGTTCACTCACCAAGCTCTTAAAGAACTCAGAACAAGGATCATCAAACTTTTAGCAATACATAGATGGGATCTCTAAGTTCAATGAAACATAAAACTGAGAGCAAAATTTTCTGTGCATGTGCAGTTGGGTATTTGTACAGGAAAAAACTTCATAATTTTCACTGAGTTTTCAAAGGAGCCTCCAAAGTTATCAACAGGAGACTTTCCTGTACTCAAGGTAACAGTTTCCACCACTGTGGGATATCAACCGAGAAAGAGCCTAACCGCAGCATTTGGGGGTGGTGACCCTGAGTTCTAGCGAGAGTAGCTCTTGAAGAAGCTCCCAGGGCTGTCTTTACCCCAGGGAGCTGGAATGATGAACCTGTCCCAGAAAGGAGGCTTCAGGAAAATCACTAGAACATACAATGAGAAACATCTGCACCAGGATCTGCTTTGAAAACCTAAAGTGCAAGGTGTTCAGCAGCAGTAAAAGCAACTACTTCTACATATCTCAAAGGTCTCAAGTTTTAAAAGTATAGTTTTTCTTTTCTTTTCTTTATTTATTTACTTTTTTTTTTTTTTGAGACAGGGTCTCTCTTTGTAGTTCAGGCTGGCCTTGAGCTCATTATGTAGTCCAGGCAAGCCTCAAACTCAGCAGTCCTCCTGCCTCTGCCTCCCGAGTGCTGGGATTATAGGTTTGAGTCACCATGCCGGCAAAAGTATAGTTTTTAATGAAATATGACAGAATAGATAAGTATATATTATACATTATATATGTATAAGAAAGCAGTGCCATTGAACTTAGTTAAGATATTTGGTAGGAGCTCATAAACCTAAAGATATTGATTAAATATACTAGGATGGTATCTTTTCAGAGAAAGGAGTGGTACATGAGAGAAAGGAACTAAAAGAACAAAAATATGCAAAGTACACAGGATCCAGGATCCAGGGAAACCCAGGAGTACAGATTAAGGCCTTTGATCCAGTAATGAATTATTCTGTTTAGCAAAATGTGTACCCAAAGGATGAAATAGACTATTGTTTGCTGTTGTTTGGACCCCGCTTACCTTCTTTGTCCCTCCCTGTCTGAGGTGACCCACAGTGCTGATGAGATGGAAAGTTGTCTTTCCCTCTTTCATTGTTAAAATCTGATTTTCTTTTTATTGTAGGTTATTAGTTTTTCACAGGTGGTCTTCTGTTCAGCACTATAAATGAAATTCCTGGAAGAACTTGAAGAAGACAGCCCCCTAATTAGCATCAACTTGTGAAGGAGTTTCTAAAAAGTCAAGAGGAAGGAATGTGCTGTTGACACAGAGGAGAAGCAAAGTAGGGTTCTAAACAATAAATCTATTTAGGAAAAACTTGAAAGTTAGAAGCAAAACACCTTAAAATAGTCTTGATCTTAGTATTTGTCCAGTGTAGGGACTTAGGTTAACATTTTAAAACTGTAACCAATGTGTTCTTTTCCACTGGATAACTAGCTAACTGACCAAAATTGGCCTTCTTGTCTACAACAAGGGAGACTTACGTCAAACTTCAGGAATGAGTGCTGGGGCCTATAGTGTCGACCTAAAATCAGCTTTCATCTATTGTCCAAAGATTTATAATCCCAGTTAACAGAATTCAAATGGGCATTCCTCATTTCTAAACATATGAAATGGTCCCTAAAATTTTATATTGAAGAAGTTTAAACCTTTAGAAAACTGAAGTACTTATGAGTATCTATCTGTGCATCTATCACACATAGTCTATATATTACATTTTCTTTGTCACATGTCTACCTATTCTCTACTTACAGATAATTCTACATGCATCTTTTCTGTTTGCATGCTTGCTTGCTTCTTTTTTTTTTTTTTGGAGACAAAGTCTCGCTTTGTAGTTCAGGCTGGCTCTGAGCTCACTATGTAGCCCAGGCAAGCCTCGAACTCAGCAATCCTCCTGTCTCTGCCTCCCGAGTGCTGGAATTAAAGGCGTGAGCCACCACACCTGGCCATGCTTGCTTGCTTCTATGAGGGGTTGTGCTTGGGATTAAACCAGGACTTCCCACATGCTAAACATGTCCTCTGCCGCTTGAGCCATCTCCCCAGATGCTGTTTGCTTTGTTATCTCAAAAGTTTCCCTACACACAAAATAAACAGATGATTCTTGCAGATTCACTATCTTGTTAATAATGTATGTGAATGACTATTGTGACTTCCACAAAATATACTGGTTTTCTGTGAAATGGAAGCTATCCTCTCTGCCAATAGATAGAAGACAGGTGTGAAGTTTGAATCCTGAGGGAAGAAGTAAAGACTGTGAAGACTCACTGGAAACATGAGAAAATACTGACTTCTGGTACACGAGAAGTGTTATGGCTTGTCTCTAGATGTTCCCCAAAGCCTCATGGTCATGGTGAGGGTTTCTAGGGGTGACTAGATCTAGGCTGTGTAATGCTGGGATGAAGTGGGTGATGTTGGAATTAAGTATGTGAGGCTGAGACTTTGATTATTCACACCCAGAACCATACTAATTCCAATCGGTGGACTAATTTAAGCACATCATCCTTTTTTTTTTTTTTTTTTTTTTTTGAGACAGGGTCTCACTTTGTAGTTCAGGCTGGCTCTGAGCTCACTATGGTGCCCAGGCAAGCCGCCGCAAACTCAGCAATCCTCCTGTCTCTGCCTCCCGAGTGCTGGGATTACAGGCGTGAGCCACCACGCCCCGGCATTAGCACATCATCCTTTAATCCCAGGATCCACTCCCTAGAGCCAGCCAGCTCTGAAAAGCCCCTCCTATGAGCACCTGAGGCTGTGAGGGAGATATCTAGACCCTAAACCACAACAGCTAGGTAGTTGAATTAGTGCATGTTAAGTGGGTGTTACAGGATGATTATGAGCAAAGGGAGTGGAGGATCCTGAAAAGAGAATTAATAACAACACAGTGAGTTTCTCATCTGGAGAGATGTGAAACTAAAGATTAAAGGGAAATGTTAAATTTTTGAGGACAAGGAGGGTACGAATGAGAAATGACTGAGTCTTATTATCAGACCATGGGGATAATGTTAGGAAGAAGGTGAGAAAACTTGGAGGACCTGAGGCTTTAGTTGTCGCCTTTTGTCATTTTAAAGATAGAGAAGTAAAAATAATATAAGATGAGGATAAGCCTGGGAATTTAGGGCATGAACGTAGTCACTGAAAGACACAGGAGGTCAAGAGGTTGGGGTGCTAAGACGTTTTGACGTTAAAGTTTCCCTAAAATGATACATGCTTGAACAATGACAGTCAAGCGCCAAGTCTTTGTATGAGAAATAGGTCAAATCTTGGCTCAGACGTAAGGAGTAGTACCCTGTAGAAATTCCAGGAGATTTTCATCCTTCGTGCAGGATGTTGAGAAATGCTTGCTTCTCCGTTTCTGCTTCTGCATCTGTCTGTCCCATGCTTTTTTTGTGTTTTGTTGTAGTGAGAGATCTACTCTGATCCTGTAACCGTTGAAGAAGTGCCAGGAAGGCCCCCGAGGCCTCTGGCGTGCGGAGCCGTTGAAGAGCCATGCAGCTGCTTCCGTGGGCCCTTGGCAGGCTTGCCGGGGATCTCACAGAGCCTTCTGACCCTGTGCTTACGAACGGAGAGAGAGAAGATTGTGGGAAGGGCGTGTCTAGAAGGAGTACTCTCTTACAGATGTGTCCGTACCCTGACCTGGGATAACCTGGGCTGGGCTGGGAGTCAAACTGATGGCTCTGCTGGTCAAGGCAAAAATTAGACATTGCTGAGTTCGAGGCTTGCCCGGGCTACACAGTGAGCTCAGGGCCAGCCTGAACTACAAAGTGAGACCCTGTCTCAAAAAAAAAAAAAAAATAGACAATTAATTACAATGAGTTCCATGAATCACTATGTAAAATTTTTGTATTTTGCTCTTTGTTTAAACTGACCTGGAAACCTGGGGGATGTCATTAAGAGTGTTAAACACCAAGGGAACAGATCTGTTTAGACATTTTTCTTTTTAATGAGAAAATTACCCAGTGATTATGCATTAGAATTAAGACTTGGGATTCAGCTTCTCTCTTGAACACAACTAGGGTTATTAACTATAATCCTCTACGGGCAGCTTCTTTAAATTACAAGAATATGGGTCTCTGAGGGAGTCTGAATGGCAGAGCAGCTTCAGGTAAGGACTTTTCTTTACTGGAAATGGCACTGTGCTATTTATATTCCGAATGGACGCGGCTGGGAGCAAAGTTAAGACATGTGGCAGCAGGCCCTGCGATTCCTCTGGTGTTTATGCCAGATGGTAATGAGGTCACTAGGTTGTTTGTCTCAGGCTTGGTCACAGAGGAGGTAAAAACAAAATGGATCCGCCGGGCGTGGTGGCTCAAACCTGTCATCCCAGCACTCGGGAGGCAGAGACAGGAGGATCGCTGAGTTCCAGGCTTGCCTGGGCTGCATAGTGAGCTCAGGGCCAGCCTGAACTACAAAGCGAGACCCTGACTCAAAAAAAAAAAAAAAAATGGATTAGCTATTCCCCAGGAAATGTCACATTCACTCTACCCAACACAACTTGATTTAATGAGTATAATGGACGATGGCTTAAAAGGGTTTTGTTTGAGCCCTGAGACTGACAGTCATTTTAAACAAAACTGACTTCAAACTGGCCTACTGTCACATTGGTACAGCTCCCCACGAAGTCCCCCAGTCCACGCTGTATGTTCCTCATTTCCCAGCACAATCCCATGGTTCAACTCTTCCCAATGCATTTAGTCAATACCTATGCCTTTGTGTTTCTCTTTTAATAATAATAATACCTCAATTTTAAGCACTTAGTACATGGCAGATAATTTGCTGAGTGCTTTATCTATATTAGATGTTTTAATCTACACAGTAAGGGTAGGCAGATAAAATTCTCATTTTAACAGGGAAGAAACTAAGGTTTAATAGGTCAAGTTATTGACTCAAAGTCTTATAATTAATGAGAGAATGTGAAGTTCTTAACTTGAACCCAGACTTACAATCACTATATCAGTTCCCTATCATTAGACCAAAAAATTGCTGTGATCAAGGCAGCATCCACTTCTTCATATCGTCCTCAGGCCTGCGGTACTCTGCCACTGCTTTGAAACCTATACAGCTTGATTAACAGATTGGAATGCCTTTTCCATTAGCCTTCTACGAATAACAGATAAGGCAAGTACACTTCAGCAAGTTCAAAAATCATTCTGTATCTATAAAACTCATACAGATTAGATACATAATTTTAAAAAACGAAGTTCTTAATAGGCTTCATCCATAGATTTAGAAAAGATCAATGCTGCCTAAGAGTGACTGTTCCCAAATCCTTAAGAACATATTTAGTGATGCATTGGAAAAACCCATCTAAATTGCTTTAAAATTTGAGGCTTATGGGCCTTGGATTTAACTCAGTGGTTGTGGCATCTGCCTCATGAGTGCAAGGTCCCAAGTTTAATCCCTGGTACCACATACCACAATGTGGGGCATAGTGGCTTATTCCTGTAATCACAACACTTGGGAGGCAGAGGCAAGAGGATTGCTATGAGTTCAGGGCCAGCCTGAACTACAAAGAGAGACCCTGTCTCAGAAAAAAAAAAAAAACTGTTGGCTTATTTTTATTTAGAATAATTGGAAGTTCAAAAGAAGTCCCCCAAAACACAAGCTCCTTTGTGTTTTTCCAATCCACTACATTTAGCATGAAGTTGTTCGTGAAGGTAGGGATATGTAGCTGTTAAAGATTCATTCTCTGTTTGCAGATTTCCTGTTTCCTACTTGTTTATCATGATTATCCAACCTACCATAGAAGGAGAAACTCTTCAGGTGGTCCACTGGTTTCCGTAAGATTTTTAATCTTTTAAAATACCAGTTAATATAAAACTTGACTCTTTTTTGTCTTGGCCTCTTTTAGTATATTTGTGCACTCGGCCATTAGAGCAGTCTCATTTGAAATTCATAAATGCTTCAGACTCATCAGTACTTTTCTTACAGCGACCTCAGATGGAGGAAAGCGTAGAAGGTTGTTAGATTCTCAGAGTGACACCCAAGAAGCTCATTTATATCGCAAGAGTTAAACTGACGGTTAATGAGATCTAAAAGAACTGCTGGTTGAAATACAAACTGACCCTTGGCGTTTGGCTAAGGAAAGCAGTACATATCACTTCAACAAGTTGTCTCTGTGACTGCACGTCTTCATTTGATTAAACTTCCTTCTGTTAGACTCTTAAACCTGGTTCTCTCTTTTAAGGAAAAACTGGGAAATATCAAGATGGTGCTATAGCTCCAAGGGAAAATGGGGAAGAAAAAAAGCATTGGATACTTGAGTGTTTCAACTGTTTTATTAGCTATAGGCAGCTGCACAAAGCTCCTGTTCTCCGGACGAAGGCGTTTTGGCATGGGGAGCAGAACGCTTGCTCTTGCTGTGAGCTATCCCAGCTGCTGAGGCTCCTCTGCCCTCAGTTCTCTTTGATCCAGCAGAACAAACTGTCCTTTCTTTGTGCCTGTCCTTGAGACGCTGTGAATAAAATCCTGGATTCTATTTTAAGGTAAATTTTATCTTCTGATTTTAATAAGTAGAAAAGAAAATTGTCACAGTTCCATTACCTCCAGCTAGTGTGAATAATAGATTCATTTCCCTCCAGTCTTTTTTTCTACATGTATTTTTCAGTAGTTGAGACCATTCTGAAAAATATAGTGCCATTTTATACAGTTCTCTTTTATGTAATAGCAGCTGTGTTTCTTGTTATTAAAAACTCCTTAAATATATTTTAAAAAGTAGATCTACGACAATATCTTTTGCAGCTCTGTAAATGACTGAATTATACTTACAAACTTAGGAAATCTTCCTTTGTTACTTATAGTGTCATAACAGCTTTATGTTAAAATTATTTTTCAGTGGGGCCGGAGGGTTAGCTCAGTGGTTCCGGCGCCTGCCTCACAAGCGCAAGGTCCTGAGTTCGAACCCCGGTAACCACATACAATGCTGGGTGTGGAGACTCACGCCCACCAGCAATCAATACCACATACCACAGTGCCGGGCTTGGTGGCTCACGCCTGTCATCCAGCACTCGGGAGGCAGAGACAGGAGGATTGCTGAGTTCGAGGCTTGCCTGGGCTACATAGTGAACTCAGTGCCATCCTGAACTACAAAGCAAGACCCTGTCTCAAAAAAAAAAAAAAAATTCTTTTTCAGTATTGAACAATTGCAATTGTCCCTTGGGTTATAAAACTGAAAATCTGGGCCGGAGGGTTAGCTCAGTGGTTCCGGCGCCTGCCTCACAAGTGCAAGGTCCTGAGTTCGAACTCCGGTAACCACATACGATGCTGGGTGTGGAGACTCACGTCCACCAGCAATCAATACCACATACCACAGTGCCGGGCATGGTGGCTCATGCCATCCCAGCACTTGGGAGACAGAGACAGGAGGATTGCTGAGTTCGAGGCTTGCCTGGGCTACATAGTGAGCTCAGGGCCAGCCTGAACTACAAAGCGACACCCTGTCTCAAAAAAAAAAATTAGAAAAACCTTTCTTATTTGCCAGCAACAAATGCTGGCAAGGCTGTGGAGAAAAAGGAACCCTTCTCCACTGCTAGTGGGAATGTAGACTGGTACAACCACTATGGAGATCAGCGTGGAGATTCCTCAAAAAATTAGGATTAGAGGTCCCATTTGACTTGCTATTCCCTGTGGGGGATATACATGAAAGAATTACAAGATTCATATCACAGTGACATATGTGCACCCCTGTTTATAGTACCTCAGTTTGTGATAGCTATATCTTGGAAACAACCCAAATGCTCATCAACTCTAGACCGGATAAAGAAGATGTGGCTTTTTAAAAATATAAAATGGAGTATTGCTCTGCCTAAAAAATTATAATTTTGAGTCATTTATACTCAAATGGATGTACTTTAAGGACATACTCATAAGTGAAATAGAAAGGTCACAGATGTATAAATATCGTATCTGTCGTCTGGTATGAGACACTGAAGATGTAAATGAGTTCTAGAATGCATGATAGATATTGTGAAATAGTAAATATTCAAAGAGAGGGCTTTGGGGTAAGTAATGAGGGGAAAGAAAAAATATGATGGCAAAAAAAACGGAGCTTATGTATACAGGGCAGGTGGTTGTAGGGTGGGTACGGGAAGGGGATAAATGAGAATTAAGTCATGTCATATACTGGTACAAATTCTCAATGTTGAGCATGATCATGATGTGTATATGTAATGTACCAATAAAGATTCAAATAATAAAAAAAACCTTTCTTACATCTGTACCTTCAGGCGTTTTACCTATTTTATCTTCTAGTAGGTTTAATGTGTGGTTTAATGTTTGATCTTTGATCAATTTCAAGTTTTAGTGTGCTGTGACAGATAAAGTTCTCATTTCACTCTCTTGCATATAGATAACTAGTTTTCCCAGTGCCGTCTGTTGAATAGACACTCTTCCCTCCAGTGTATGCCTTTGCCTCTTTGTTGTCGATGATCAAAGAGCTGAATGTGTCAGGGGAAGTTTCTGTATCCTGAATTCTGTTCCACTGACTCATGTATCCGTGTTTCTTCCGATCCCCTGGCATTCTGTTCTGTTCTTTAATTCCCATTGCCTTGTAGTATAGCCTGAAGTCAGGCATTGCTATTCCTCTGGCTTTGCACTTGTGGCCCCAAACTCCTTTTGCTATTCTGGGCCACTTCTGGTTCCATGTGAATTTTAGAATTGCCTTTTCAAGATCTATAAAGCATGCTGTTGATATTTTGATTGGGGAGCATTGAATCTGCATAATGCTTTTGGGAATATGGCCATTTTACAGTATTGGTTCTGCTTAACCGGGATAGAAAACATCCTTTCCATTTTCTCATGTCTTCTTCAATCGCCTTTTTCAGAATCCTGTAATATTTTTGTTGAGGGCTTTCACATTCTTGCTTAGGCTAATTCTGAGTATTTCATTTTTCTTGAAACTACTATGAATGTTACATTTTTCTTCTCAGCCTGTTATTGTTGATGTACAAAAATGCTGGTTTTTGTGTGTTGATCTGTTATCCTG
>PVIC010051245.1:0-12550 GCA_004025085.1 Thryonomys swinderianus
GTAGGGGGTCCAAGCCTGGAGGCCAGCAGGAATGCGCCGAGGACCGGGGTGGGCCAGAAACGCAGGCAGCGGGGGTCACAGCGAAGACCCAGACACACGGACCGAAGATGTAGCCGCTGCCGAACCTAAGGACTGTCATGAGGGGTGCGCCGCGGTTCCTGTGGCTTCCTCTCGCCGCGGCTGCTCAGGTGACCCTGCTCCTTGCGTGGGGAGGCCCAGGGAGGGACCATCCTGCGCTCATTTCGGAAGGATATTAGCGGAGCATTCGGAAGAATGAAGTCTGGACTGAGCCTGTTCGAGAGCCGGAAGGAAAGGGCGCGCAGAGCCCAGCACACACAGCGGGCTTGGGCCTGGGCGTCGATGGCGAGGCTCCTGGTCTCGGATAAACCAGCCTTTGCTAATTACCGGCAGTTGATAATTGCTGGTTGATGATGGGAGGTGGTTTCCTGTCTTGCAACTTCAGGTGGTCTGCTGGAAGTGCTCGGACTACAAGGCTCAGCTGGAGTATGATGGCGGCAGGTGGAGCAAAGTCTGTAAAGACTGTTACCAGGTCATCAGCGGGTTCACAGACAGCGAGGAGAAGAAGAGGAAAGGGATTCTGGAGGTAGGAGACGCTGAGCGTCTTGCAGGTTTTTATACGAGGATCGCAGAATTCTTCCAACTGTTTAATAATTGGGATAACAAGGAATAAGAGTCCTATTTTTGTTCTGTTTTGCTTTTGGGGCGGGGGGTCCTGGGCTGTACACAAAGGGTGACTGCCGTGTTTCACATGCATTTGAGAATGATACATTGATTTTTTGGTAGTAGCTACATAGCCAAATATCATACTATTAATTGAAACCTCTTCCAATGCCCAATTATAGTATAGATTCTTTATAGGAAAACTTTTTCAGTTTCATCATATTGGCTTTGAAAACTACTGCGTGAAATTTCTCAGGTTGAATTGCCTGAAAAACTCTCAACTTCTTGCATATTCAGTTTATCATGTTCCTCATAGCCAGTAGCAATAATTAGCATTATTATTGAAACGTCTCCCAAATACCAGGAGCGGGCATCAAACCCAGGGCTTTCATACCTAGCTAAATCTCTGGTCTTTCTAAATGCTTATTTTGGGACAGAGTCTTGCTAAGATTTTATATTGCCCAAGTTTGTCTCAAACTAGTTTTCCTCCTGCCTCAACTTACTAAGTTGCTGAGATTACAAACATGGGCCATCATACCCAGCTTCTTAAGTGAAACTGATTCACATTTTAAAGTCAGTTTAAACCAGGAATGATGGTGCACACCTGTGATCTTCGCACTCAGGAGGTGATACAGGTGGATTGGTAATAAGTTCAAGACCAGACTGGGCTACACAGTGAGTTCAAGGTCAGCCAGAACTACAAAGTTGAGACCCTGTCTCAAAAAGAAAGAAGGAGGCCAGGAATTTAGCTTAGTGGTTCCAGCTTCTTCCTCACAAGCACAAGGTCCTGAGCTTGATCTCTGGTACCACATACCACAGGGCCAGGCATGGTGGCTCATGCCTGTAATCCCAGCACTTTGGATGCAGAGGCAAGAGGATTGCTGAGTTCGAGGCTTGCGTGGGCTACATAGTGAGCTCAGGGTTCAGCCTGAACTACAAAGCGAGACCCTGTCTCAAAAAAAAAAAAAAGCAGGAAGATCATCAGTTTATCAATTTAGACCTCTGTGCCTAGGAACTTTAATGCATTCTGTATCTGAAATCAGTTTCACAACCAGAGATAATAAAATATAATGGGTAGGGGCCAGGGATTTAGCTCAGTGGTTCCGGCACCTGCCTTGCAAGCACAAGGCCCAGAGTTTGATACCCAGTAACAACACAGCAAAATGCAGGGCATGGTGACTCATGCCTGTCATCCCAGCACTCGGGAGGCAGAGGCAGGAGAATTGCTGAGTTTGAGGCTTGCCTGGGCTACATAGTGAGCTCAGAGCCAGCCTGAACTACAAAGCAAGACCCTGTCTCAAAAAAAAATTATATATATATATATATATATATATAGAGAGAGAGAGAGAGAGAGAGCAATCAAGTGAGGGCAGCTTGAAGATAAGGATCGAATTTCTTAGGTATCCAAATCAAGAGATCTACTTGGTTTGGAGGAATTTCTACAGAATCAGTAATTACATATTGAACATTCACAAATACAAAGGTCATTACTGAGAAACTTAGACTTTAAGGTTCATATAAAGTTAAAAATATAGACCAGCAAACTATAAATAGAATCCTGATTGCTCCTGGGACACAGATGCTACTTGAATGGCAGGCCAAGGGGGAGACTTGTCAGCCGGAAGAGGCAGAAGGCTTCGGTGGGTGGCAGTACTGGGAACTGAATGCTGGGTCTTCTGAGATAGGTCCCCAGACCCGTTCTTAAATTTTATTTTGAAACTGCAACCCTCCTGCCTCAGCCTCCCAGAGTGCTAGGTGGCTGGGAAGGCATCCTTCACTGGCCTCCAGGAGCATAATCTCTGCTTCAAGACTTCATAGCAACAGCTGATGAGACTGACAAAGCACGAGTTGAAAAATGTATTTTAAGAATAAGTTTCAGGGGGCTAGAGGGTTAGCTCAGTGGTTCCGGTGCCTGCCTCGCAAGCGCAAGGTCCTGAGTTCGATCCCCGGTAACCACATAGAATGCTGGGCGTGGAGACTCACGCCCACCAACAATCAACACCGCATACCACAATGCCGGACTTGGTGGCTCACGCCTGTCATCCCAGCACTCGGGAGGCAGAGACAGGAGGATTGCTGAGTTCGCGGTGGCTTGCCTGGGCACCATAGTGAGCTCAGGGTCAGCCTGAACTACAAAGCGAGACCCTGTCTCAAAAAGCAAAAAAAAAAAAAAAAAAGAAGAAGAAGAAGTTTCAGGCTGCATGTGTGAAATTAAAAAAAAAAAAAATGCCCTGGCTAGTTTCCTAGAAAATTTTCTATGTGAGAAAAAAATTAATCAGTTACTTGTTGGATCAGCTCATTTAACCGAATAAACACAGTGCACAGACACCACCTAGCAGTCGAGCATGCATGCACCTAGGGTTGAGGGCACATTGGGGGCTACCGAGCATGGCTCCTCCAGCGGGCGCCTGGCGGGGCTCACACGATGCCCTCCAGGCGGCCTGGGCAGTGCTGGCCGTGCTTCAGGCCACCTGACGGAGCAGTCATGCGTGTCTGGCCCCACAGCAAATCGGTTAAGAGAACAAATTTCCACGGATTTTTATTGACAAAAATAACTTTGCAGCCGGGCGTGGTAGCTCACGCCTGTAATCCCAGCACTCGGGAGGCAGAGACAGGAGGATGGCTGAGTTCGAAGCTTGCCTGGGCTACATAGTGAGTTCAGAGCCAGCCTGAACTACAGAGCGAGACCCTGTCTAAAAAAAAAAAAAAAAACAACTTTGCAAATACACTGAAATTTAATTTCTAACCTTTTTCAATGACTGAGCCACTGTTGGGATAAAAATTCAAAAACAATATGTGTAGGTTTTTGTGATACGGAGCCGCAGGGGAAGGTAACGATTGGGCTCACGGAGCCCCAGGCAGCCCCTGCCGTCGGCGGCCGAGGCCTCCGGACCGCGTCGCCTTCCTGTGACGACGCGCCAGCCCCCCCAACACAGAGCCACAGAACACAGCCCTGCGCCTGTCTTTGTCAAGGACGGAGGAGGGCTTTTCCTACAGGCGATGCAAGAGTTCGCAAACCAGCACTTTGGGGAAAAAATGCTACCTCCTCCTCCCAAACACTCCGTTCTTGTAAACAGAGCTATACTAAGCAATATTTTGAAGTCTGTCAATAATTCATGGTGGACATTTGTTCTCTTGACCTGTGTATACCTACATTATATCCTGGGTTTGGTCTCTCACCCTGCGAAGAATAAAACATTTTCTCTCTGATCCTTTACAGAAGTCTGACTGCCATTCTGAGCACGCATTAGTTGGCACCACGTAAGTCTGCCACGCGCACTGCAGGCGACGCAGTGGCCGCATTCAATGTGAATGCGCAGCGTAGCGCTGACCAAGGGACCCAGAGAGAGAAATGGGAGCAGCTTCCTATCACGCACCCATTTACCACAAACCCTCTGTCAGTACGATGGCCTTATTCCCCTGCAGCGCTCATCAGTGTGTTAGGAAGCGAAGCAAAAAACCAGCTTTTCCAAACTTTGTTATAACGAAGGTCCTTTTAATATCTTGGGTACTAGGACACTGCTGGGCAGTTTTTGCAATTTTAGTCTTGCATTTTGCCAACATTCTGGCTAAAAGTGCAAAGCCTGGATTCAGAACGACTGTGCTTTTCAGTCAGGAAAGAGGAAAGAAAGGCGTACACACAGGAAAGGGCAAAGTCACAGTATCATTTGCAGATGACCTGATTCTTTACTTATAAGACCCAAAAAACTCCACCCTTAAAAGTGATAAGCAAATTCAGCAGTGTAGCAGGACACAAAATAAACGCACAAAAAGAACTCACTGAAAAAGCAATCAAGAAAATACCATTCACGACAGCGTCAAAAAATTAAACAGATATTAACCTAAAGAAGCGAAAGCCAAGTCCAATGAAAATTACATCAGGCTGAAAAAGGACATCAAGAAAGACATCAAAAAATGGAAGAACATTCCCTGCACCTAGACAGGCCAGAAGCAACATAAGCAAAATGGCTGTACTTTCAATACTGATGTACAGGTTTAATGCAGTCACGATCCATTAGCATTCTTCAACAGTTCTAAAATGCACAAGGACTCAGAAGAGAGCCAGAAAAATAAAAAGCAGTCCTGGGCAACAGGGGCAAGGCAGGTAGCTTCACCCTCCCAGACTTGAAGGTACTGTATACCGTAAAGCTGCAGTGACTGAAACAGCATGCTTCTAGCCAGGCGAGGTGCCCCACACCTGTCATCCCAGCCCTCGGGAGGCAGAGGCAGGAGGACTGTGAGTTCAAGGCCAACCTGAGCTGCATAGTGAGCTCAGGGCCAGCCTGAACTACGAAGCCAGACCCTGTCTCCAAAAAAAAAAAAAAAAAAAAAAACCTTAAACAATAAAACTGTTAAAACAGAAACACTGAATTTCCTGGAAGGTCAATAGGTAAAACTCTTGAAGACATGGGCATAGGCAAGGACTTTCCAAACAATCCCAGTGGCACAAGAAAGAGTGCTGAGAATCAACAAATAAGATCATGCAAATTAAAAATTTGCACAGCAGGGGAAGCAAGCAACCAAGTGAAGAGACAACCTACAGAACTGGGGAACAACTTTGCCATCTATCTCAGGGGACTAACACATAGAATATGTGAGGAACTCAAAAGAATTAGATCTCCCATGGGCCAGAGATTTAGCTCGGTGGTTCCAGCGCCTGCCTAGCAAGCGCACGGTCCCTGATTCGATCCTGGTAACCACATACAACGATAAAATATCAGGCACGGTGACTCACGTCCACCACAATGCCAGGTATGGTGGCTCAGGCCTGTCGTCCCAGCACTTGGGAGGCAGAGGCAGGAGGATTGCTGAGTTGAGGTTTTCCTGGGCTACACAATGAGCTCAGGGCCAGCATGAATGACAAGGTGAGACCCTGTCTCAAAAAAACAAACAAACTCGGTGTATTAAATGAATACATGTACCAAGCAAAGTACTTGTATGCTAAGCAATCAGTAAATGTTTTAACTATTTAAGTTCAAGGTCTAGTAATAGTTACTAGAGAGCTAGTTAAAGCTGACTGGAAACCCTTTCTCCTGTTACTGAGAGAACGGATTAGCCTTCCTTTTGCCAGGACAAAACGCCTGCCCCTCGCCCCTGAGAGGGAGGAGGGGTCCATTTTGGCTCTGCTTCCCGAGGAAGCAGCAGCGTGGGTGCGTGTGGCAGAGGACAGCTGCTGGCCCACTGTGGCGGCGCAGGGGGGAGGGGCAGAGAGGCGCTCGGGCCAGAAGCTGTCCAGGTGTCGCCGTGGCCCCGGGGACGCAGCCTGAGGGCAGCAGTGTAGACCCCACCCGGGGGGGTTTAGACCGTAACCCCAGGGGTCTCTTCCGGACAGTGCAGGGCATGCGGTCCGTGTGACTGTGTCGTACTTCACGGCGATGTCTCTTAAGCTGGTTGACTTCTCTGGCATGTTGTATGTTTCTCTTCTCTGTGATGCTCTTCTAGATCGAGTCGGCAGAAGTATCAGGAAACAGCGCGGTGTGCAGCTTTCTTCAGTACATGGAGAAATCGAAGCCTTGGCAGAAAGCTTGGTGTGTGATCCCCAAGCAAGACCCCCTCGTGCTGTACATGTACGGGGCCCCCCAGGTAGCTCACTGGCTTGTGCTGGGAGGGAGCGAGCCCTGGGGACAGAGGGGCTCTCGGACAGCCAGACAGACACCCTCCCGCTGCGCGTTGCAGAGCAAAAGACCTCAGGCAGCATCACTGCGTCTCATTAAAACTGGAAGATGGGCCGGAGGGTTAGCTCCATGGTTCCGGCGCCTGCCGCGCAAGTGCAAGGACCTGAGTTCGATCCCCGGTGACCACATAGAATGCTGGGCGTGGAGACACGCCCACCAACCATCAACACCGCATACCACAGTGCGGACGTGGTGGCTCACGCCTGTCATCCCAGCACTCGGGAGGCAGAGACGGGAGGATTGCTGAGTTCGCGGCGGCTTGCCTGGGCACCATAGTGAGCTCAGGGCCAGCCTGGACTACAAAGCGAGACCCTGTCTCCAAAAAAAAAAAAAAAAGGCAAAAAAAAAAAAACTGGAAGATGAGGGCCACCGAGTCCGCTGCATACGCTGACTAGCGGATCTTAAGTAACTGTCTGCTTGACCTTGTGGCGTGTGTGGCGCTTTTCTGGCCGCTCCCGGCGGAGGTGTGAGCAGGGGGCGGAGTTAGGAGAGGCCTCGAGCCCCTCCTCTAGTGGCTGGAAACACCGGGCGAGCCCCGGCTTTGTTTGGGCCGCGGCAGGGCGGCTCTCAGGGCGGCTCTCGGTCGGTCCGCGCTCTGCGGAGACCGGCGGCTGAGACGCGGCCGCTCCGGCCGACGCGACCCCAAGGAGAGGCTCCCGACAGCCTCACCGCACCCGCAGCCGCCTCGGAGGCCGTGCCGGTGTCGGGCGTGGCGGTTACGCCTCCTCCGGTGACCAGGAGAGTTCCCGCGGGAGCGGGTGGAGACCGCGAGGTCCGGGCCTTGCACCGCCCTTTCCTCGTCCTTGTCGGGCGACACACGAGTGTCTCTGTCACTGCTCGCCGATGCCGGCCGGCTTCACACCGTGAGGCGGCAGGTACTTTGTAGCCCTTTCTTCCGACGGCCGCCCTCCGCCGACCGCCAGCCGGCATTACGGGGGGCCGCCGAGCAGGCTGGGGTCCCCCGTGCCCGGCTCACAGCGTGAGCGTGGGGTGCAGCGGTAGGAAGAGCGGTTAGGTAGGAGCCGGGCCCCGGGTCAGGCGGCCCGTCTCACGTTCTTACGCGCAGCTTTCTCTGCCTAGGACGTCAGAGCCCAGGCTACAATCCCGCTCCTGGGCTACATCGTAGACGCCGTGCCACGGGGTGCCGACCTGCCACACAGTTTCAAACTGACCCAGTCGAAGTCTGTGCACAGCTTTGCTGCTGACAGTGAGGAGCTGAAGCAGAAGTGGCTGAAAATCATCCTCTTGGCTGTCACAGGTGAGACGCCAGACGGTCCAGAGCAGCATCTCGCCGGCGCGGGTGCCCAGCCCGACCCTCGGGGTAGACCCGAGTGCTGAACCCCAGCAGGACTCGAGCTCGAGGCACTGCGGCCGCCCCGGCCCGACTCCTAGCACTTTATGCCGAAATACAGGCTCACGAATGCACCTGGGGGCACCGCCGTTCTCCTGATAAAGTTTTGAAGTAATGTGAAAAATGGAGATTTTTTTTTTCATCAGCTTTTCCTTGGATGTGTGTTTTGTCTTGAAGAAAATGGTGTCGATTGTATCACTACCCGGTAGGACGGGCCACTTTCATTAAAGAAACCCTTTGCTGTCTCCCTCCTGCGTAGCACGCGTAACACTTTGAAAAATATACCTCCGTGTTGCCAAAATAAATCCATGGGGAACCATGCAGGGACAGGTTAGGGAACTGTATTAACTCAGTTTATAAATCTCAAGCTGCATAAATGGTGTCCTTCAATAAGAAGAAAAAGGACAGACCATGGTGTTCAGACTTTTGACTTATTAAAAATAAGTGATACTTGTTTCTGTAGAAAGACCCCAAAGGATACAATATTAAAGTAATAGCAATTCTCTGTATATAGCATTACATATATACTAGACATGCTTTTCAGCTTTAGATTCATATTCACCTCTAATTTATTCTTTAAAGCATGTTTTATCTTGGAATTGACTAGTGTTCTAAACTTAAATGTTTTTGGTGATTTATGTTTAACAGATTGGTATCTGAGGGTATTCATATTTTTATAAGAAAAAGCAGTAATTTATGTGGCATGGGATATATTAGTGAATTCCAACAGTATTTTTAGAGTACTATTTTTTTGTTCTGTGCCTATTTAAAACAGTGCCTCTTTTAGAAGGTGCTATGAATAGCTGTTTAGATATAAGGGGGAGGGTTTATTAATGTTTCTGTCTTGATTATTTTAAAATTAAAATGCATTTTGATCACTGGGATAGTCAAAGGCATACGGGTTATTTTATCTTTACAATAATATGGTTGTTGTAGTAGTTCACATCAGCATGTGCAAAAATCTTTTACCAAAATTTGAACTGTATCATAAGACACCTGACCTTACACAGAACTGGAACATTTGGAAACTACATTTACTGCAATGTTCTCCTTTCTGTGAGACTGTTACGCACAGGAAGGACCGTCTGTCACGCTGCCGGGGGCTCTGAGGGCCTGTGGTGCTGTCAGATACGAATTAAAATTCACACACGATGACTTATGCTTGGGGACAGGGTTTGCTGACAGCCTGTGAAGGAAGTGTGCGCCCAGAAAAAAAGAGGGAAAACAAAAAAGCCGTATTTTAATGGCAGGTTTTCTGAAGATATAAATGATGTAAGAAATTGAGAATTTTTTGCCCTTTTATCCCCTCAAATTTGACAGTGTCGGAATCTTTCTTACCAAGACGGCCGAAATTTCACATTGACCATTTAACTTAATCCTTTGCTAAAGCTTGACCCCTTCCTTTCACTGGCATACCCCAAGCGTTACCCCTTTTCAAGTCCCCAAGGCCGTCAGGGGAGCCGGTGGACCAGCCAGGGCTGAGAACCAGGTGCCCTCCCTGCGTGACAGGGACGCCGGCCCAGGTCAGCGCAGCACTTTAAACCACAAAGGAGAAGGGAGCTGCTTCTGCCCGTCCATCTGGACAGACTGAACAATTCTGCACCCCTTTCTCTCTCCCAGCTGCTCACTCCATGTGTGTGTGCACGTGTGTGCGCGCGTGCAAGACAGGCAGCCACAGAGGTGCAGAGTAGTGAGCGAGAACATTAAATTACAGCTATCACTGCTCCTTTGGTTTCTTTAATTTCAAGAAAGGCGAAGCAGTAAAGACGTAGAATGACCATCCGACGCAGCCCTTGTGAGCGTGCGTAGAATCATAGGCACCTGTGACCGTTACCCTTTAGGCAAATGTGTTTTGGAAAACTAGTTGAATAGCAAGAGTTTATAATTTCCCTGCCACCGAGCTCTCCAGGAAGGGGTGTGGCACACGGGCAGGCTCCCGGGAGGTCGCTGGGCGCTAGCCAGAGTCTCACCATGCTCGGCGTTCCCTTTAGCCTGTGAAACAGGAGCATGCTGAGACGCCCGGCCGTCCCGTCCCGGTCTTCACTGCCCCGTGCTCCTGCGGGCACACAGGGAGGCAGGAAGTCACTCTGACCCGTTTCTCTTTCAAGGCGTCACGAACAGTTTCACTCGGAGGAAGGTACAGGAGTGCTCTGGGCACTTACTCACCACGCGCCTAGACTCAAATACCTCAGTGAGCAGGTGGGCACAGAACGCTCCTCCCCTCCCCGGGACACCTCAACTGTCCTGAGAAATTGCACATAAAGAAAAACCAAATCATTGGTTGCTTTTTCCTGTTTAAAAAAAAAAAAAGAATTCCACACGGGCCTTAATTCGTTATGATGTCCAGTTTGGTGCTTTCCCAAATCACCCTTCTGTAAAGTTCCCTTCCTTCAAGCTTAAAAACACTTGGATAAAATTGCTATTCATGAGGAAACATTTAGATTTTTAAGCTTGAATTCTGCTCTTGTTACAAGTCTACCAGTTGGCGCCGTCGGTGTGAGGCGCGTGCAGACGGTATTTCCTGGTCGCGGGCGGGCTCGGCCTGGAAGGCGCACGCGAGCAGTAAGGCTGGCCCGGCGGGCTTCCATGCTGCCCGTGGGGCACGCGGCCGGGCCGCAGCACAGAGCGCCGCTTCCCACTGCCGAGTCCAGGGGGAGGTGGACACAGTGGACCCTTGACTCGGGAACTGGTCGTTTGCCGGCGCTGACTGTAACCCAGGCCGGTCAGGCGGAGGCTCGGGCTCCCCGCTCAGCCTTCAGCGCCTCGTCCCGTCCACAGGCCCGTCTCAGGGCGCTCAGAGACGCCGGCCCGGGATCCCTCGGTGAGGCCCGCACGGGAAGGATGCTGCGGTGTTCTTCCCGGAACTCTAAGGGTTAAACCTGGCTCTGCGACCAGGTGGAAGCACAAGCAGTCGGCATCCGGCTCTAAGACTTTGTAAATTAAAACTAAAATTCTAGTTGTAACCGAAGTGGTTCGTATGTCCGACCGGTCCTAACTCGAGGGTCCACTGTACTATTGGAAGCACTTTTACTTTCACAAAGATGTGTGTGACGAAAGAATAAAAGCACACCTCTACCATTATGCTCCATTTTCTTGCCCATAAAATTGAATTCAACATCTGGGTGCACATACTTATCCTCACTTGGCTGACCTATTGAAAATTTGCTAAATTGCCAAAATTTTTCCAGGAACTATCCTTTCAAATTTCCTTCTGGATTTTGTTCAAATACTTATTCTAGTTAGATGCATAAAGAACACTGTTAAAACTTTCTGGTACTGCAGGGTTGCTAAAGATCCACTGATGCCTTCTAAATACCTTTTCTCAGAAATACTTCTGCAAGTTCCTATTTCTGTCTTTTCCTAATTTCTACTTTGTGGAGACAGTGTGGAGCTTTGTCCTCCCTTCACATTTTAGATCTCATTTATTTCTCTCCGAAGCCTTACGTTATTCTGAGCATAGTGTCTGTGATACATCTCTACTCATGACCTTTCTATACAGTGCACATATCTGGAGGAACAGCACCAAGAAGAGCAAAGGAATTTCTAGGGAACAAAGGTCTTTTTCTGCAAGTATCCTTACTATAATGCAGAGCAGACTTACGAGAATTTATACATTGTGTGATTTCACAGTAGTGGTCTAAGGATTAAGCACATGGACTTTTATCAGCTAAAATCTGAAAGACAAGAATTTCTATGTTTTCACTGTAAAGTTTTGAGTTCTCCAAGAACATGTCAGCATAAAAACTGGGGCGACCAGTTCCTATTCTTAGGGCTCTGTTGACATCTGTAGTGAATCCTGTTACGAGTTCATTCTTGCCCAGTTCTATTAGAATCAAACCACTTTTTATTTTCATACTACGTACTGTCTCACTATAGCTTTTCTAGATTTAGAAAATGAGTAGGTGTTATATAGAGACCACTAGGTCTATTTCAAAGCCCTTTCTGAATTTATACCTCTATGTACATATGTAAAAATTGATTTTCAATTCTCTCCTTCCATAGGAAATTTTTATAGAAATTTTTTTAACTTAAGTATTTTAACATAAATTATTCACATGGATTTTTAATGTACAATTCATGCTTTTACGCGCCCTTACTCTTCCTTTGTCATGGAGAGGTAACTCTGCATTCTTTAGATCGGGTGGACAGGAGTGAGATTAGAAACGGAGACAAGCAGGAGTGGACAGCGCAAAGATGCTAGCCAGGCTGCCCGTGCCCGGATCAGAGCCGAGCGTGTCGGATGGGCCACCAAGCCACGTACTTGCGTGCTGATGTGCTTCATCACACTCGGCTCTGACCTGGGCTGGGGTTACAGACCGCAGTATCTTGTCATTGTTGTTTCCTTTGCACTTGTAAGAAATAATTTCATTCTCTTAGACTATTTTCTGTGCAGTTTACCGAGGCAAAACGTCCCTCTAAAGCCAGGCATGGTCTTACACTCTGCCAGCTGAACTCCTGGCAGAATGTGGTATCCTCTACCTTGAGGTGAAGTAGCACGAAGCTTCTAGAGGAACCTGTGGAGCCACTGAGCTCCGAAGGTGACCCCTTTTCCTGAAATTAATTGTAGTAGGTTTGGTGAAAAAGTAAATCAGGATGGGCCGGAGGCTTAGCTCAGTGGTTCCGGCGCCTGCCTCGCAAGCGTAAGGACCTGAGTTCAATCCCCGGTTACCACATATAATGCTGGGCGTGGTGGCTCACGCCTGTAATCCCAGCACTCGGGAGGCAGAGACAGGAGGATTGCTGAGTTCGCGGCGGCTTGCCTGGGCACCATAGCGAGCTCAGGGCCAGCCTGAACTACAGAGCAAGACCCTGTCTCCAAAAAGAAAAAAAAAAAAAAAAAAAA
>PVIC010051246.1:0-12542 GCA_004025085.1 Thryonomys swinderianus
AAAAAAAAAAAAAAAAAATGTTGTCACCTAACTAATATTGATCTAATAGGAAAATGAGTTTTATAACAAAGTTACATGGAAAGAACAAACACATTCTTGGAAACGGATGTGTCCAAATAGTTTGCTCACTCACCTACACATTTGATGTCTTTCTGGGCTCACTGGACCAGGTAGTGCTGATTACAGTCTAAAGCTGCTGTTTCTCTCTAGGAAAATTTACAGGCCTGACTAGATTGCTTCCAGCTACAATCTTTGTGTGTTTTATCTTCTGTGCTGATTTCCTCAAAGGCTCAATCCCTCTCTGTGTATTCATTTATATCTAATTTAGCTGTCTATAATAGTGGCACTCCCTTCTGCAGATTAGAAAACTATCTTGTCCAAATTCACACAGAACAGCACATTGCAGAGCCAGAGTACAAATTTTTTTTATTTTGAGACAGGGTCTCACTTTGTAGTTCAGGCTGGCTCTGAGCTCACTATGTAGTCCAGGCAAGCCTCGAACTCAGCAATCCTCCTGTCTCTGCCTCCCCAGTGCTGGGATTACAGGCATGAGCCACTACGCCTGGCCAGAGTACAAATTTTTGTCTAATCAAAAACCTATGCTTTTGACTTTTAGTTTTCTTTAGTGTGCTGTTGATATAACAACTTGGTTATAAATCTTACAAAAATTATTTTTATGTGTAAAAGAGCATCCTATGCAAATAGCAAAAGCATCCTGTGCTAATAAGAGATCAAACTCAACAAAGCTGGGCGTGGTGGCTCATGCCTGTAATCCCAGCATTTGGGAGGCAGAGGATTGCTGTGAGTTCGAGGCTTACCTGGGCTACATAGTGAGCTCAGGGCCAGCCTGAACTACGAAGCGAGACCCTTTCTCAAACAAACAAACAAATCAAGCTCAGAAGTCAGAAATCAAATATTCGATTTAACTACCCAGTTCCAACAGCTCACTAGGGTTAACCAGTATACTAATACTAATATTTGTTGTGGATTTACTATATGTAGTGGATACTGATCTAAGCTTTTCATGACCACAAAAACTTTGAGTTAGTTTTCTTTTTTACCCTTTTGCAACACTAAGGAAGAAACCTAATGTCTATATGTGTGCATGGGCGAGTACTCCACTGCCGAGCTATATTCTCAGCCTCCAAAAACAAGGATTCAAAAAGCTTCATTTATCTGAGGGATGTGCACTCCTCATCTATTTTTATGAGCCAAATGTGTGTTAATTGAGGGGTCTGGTGGCTCTTGCCTGTAATTCCAACACTGGGAAAGCTGAGGCAGGAGGATTGCTATGAGCTTGCTGCTAGCCTGGGTTATACAGTGAGTTCAGGGACAGCCTGAACTGTATACAAAGAGACCCTCTCTCAAAGTGTGGGAAGAGATCTGGAGGTCGTCACTGTGAGGCCTGGAGATCTGCATTGGGTGCTGCCCTAACTAGCAGTTAGGAGGTCTGCACTATGAACGGTGCTGCCCAGCTCCCAAGAGAACTGCAACCTCATCCTGAACTCCGGGATCTGAGTTGCTGCCTTGGGGTGCTGGATCAGTGGCGACAAGAGGTAAACACCTCTGGCCGGGGTCGCCTTCCATTGCTCCTTGTGTTAGGAATTTGTTGTTCTTTCCTTACTAAATTGCTTTATGATCTTTGCTAGATTTTCTGACCATGCACTAATGGTAAAAGATATTGCTTTAGTGGTTAAATAAAATGACAAAGAGAAGTAACTTCTCTTTGAGTAGATAATAGGGAGATGTTTTAAAGAATAACAAACACCTGAACCTTGAGAGTCACAGCTGGACTTTAGCATAAGCTAAGGGGCCTGCTAATTGCCTGGGAAAAAGTTTTAGGAATAGGGAGGGCACATTCTGTAGATTATTAATGTTCCCTGGTAGACAAGTTTATCTCTATGCTACCTGTGAATCAAGGTTGTGATAACTGATTTTTTTTACTACTATTTACCTTACTAATTGTAACAATTCACACGCAGGCACTCTAGCTAAAAATATTATAAAAGAGCACTAAAAAATAAACTTGGGGCCTGCTCAGCATTGACTGAGAGGTCCTCCCGATCTCATTATTCTGTCTTCTTTCTTTTCTCAGCCGCACCCCTGACTTTGCAAACCCGCTGTTTTGTCCGGCAGGCTCCGGCATCAAAGAACTAAAAAAAAAAGTGTTTTAGCCTTTGGGTATCTGCGTTTTAAAGCGCAGACACTACCCTGTCCTGATGGAGTTTTCGATTACAGGATCAGACATTGCACACACGACAAAGTTCCATACACAAGGACGCCTTCCGTAATAGACTCAGCTAGTCATGGCTGCAACGCCGGCCTGGACGCATGCGCAAAAAAAAAAAAAAAATCCCTGTTCTAACCTCTCAGTTGATTGGTTGGCAGGGACCAGTTTCCAGGCCTCAGCCAATGACGCTTGGGGTTAGCTTAGGAGTGGCGGTTAAAGTAGCGTAACCGCCATGCTTAGTTGCGATGGCTGGTTCTGCTGGTAGTTTCGGAGGCCGACCCTGGGGACGATTTTCACTCGTCCTGCCGGTGGGCAGTGTGAGTATATGTTGGGATAGAAATAGACTTAGTTTTTTCATATTTAGATATTTTCCCCATCCCAACCCCTAAAAGGAGAGGGAGGGAATAATATTACTATGCAGTGCACATAGTGCCCACCTAGCCTTCACCCTAAATTGGGCTCAGGCCCCAGTCCTGAGCCTTGCGGGCCTAGGGCCACGTGCGAGTGAGCGCCACGGGTCAGATTCCAGATCTATCAGCGGTCCCTAATTTCTCCATGCTCCCGTGCTGGAGACCAGGTTCGTTCTTATCAGGAGTCTGGCATCACTGAAGGTAGCTGTTGGGGTGGATGTAGACAGGAGTCTAGAATATCAGTACTTACTTTTGTTGTGGTTTTTATAACATTGGAGATGGAACCATATAGCTCTTGCACGCCAGAGGTATATCCCAGCTTTTTTTTTGTTTTGTTTTTTTGACTCAGGATCTTGCTAAACCCTAATTTTAATTTTAATCTTACTGCCTCAGTGGCCAGTAGCATATACTGAGATTATTAGGCATGTGTTGTCAGGCCCAGTTTAATACTTATTTTTAAGTGGTTTTATTTTATATGGTGGTACTGGGGATCAAATCTAGGGCCTTCCCGCTAAGCTACATTTGAGCCCATCCTTACTTTTTTTTTTTTTTTGAGACAGGGTCTCACTTTGTAGTTTAGGCTGGCCCTGAGGTTACTATGTAGCTCAGGCAAGCCTCCAACTCAGCAGTCCTCCTGCCTCTGCCTCCCGAGTGCTGGAATTACAGGCATGACCCACCATGCCTGACACTGTGGTGTGTGGTGCTGATTGCTGGTGGGCGTGTCACTATGCCTGGTATTGTTGTATGGGGTTACTGGGGATTGAACCAGGAACCTTGTGTGGAACCACTGAGCTAAATCCCCAGCCCCATCCTTACCTTTTTTAAATTGCCCAAGTTGGGCTTGAACCCGCAGTCCTCCTATCTCAGCCTCCCAGAGTGCTAGGATTACAGGCATGTGCCACCAGCGTCAAGCTTTTTCAGTAGAAAATGTAATACAAACAATAGTTTATGGAGGAAGGATAAGCACCCAATTCAGGACAGTTCTTGTCTCTTGAGTGGACGAGGCCTTTAGGTGAAGTGCTTTTGGTGCTGGAATCTAAACCAGGGGCTGCTTCATGGTCAGCATGTAGATACTTCTACTACATTTCCAGCCCCTCCCCTTTTATTTTCTCCTAGATTAGGGTCTTTCTAGGTAGTTCTGAGTGCCCTTGAACTCACCATGCTCACTAATAGCTCAGGTTGGCTTCAAACTGATGATTCTCCTGCCTCAGCCTCCCAAATGCTAGAATTTATAGGCATGTGCCATCATGCCCAGCTCCCAGCCCTCTTTTCAATCATGTTTCTTTCCTTTTTTTTCTCTTTTTTGTTTTTTTGGGACAGGGTCTCACTTTGTAGTTAGGCTGGCCCTGAGCTCACTATGTGGCCCAGGCAAGCCTCGAACTCACAGCAATCCTCCTGACTCTGCCTCCTGAGTGTTGGGATTACAGGCATTAGCTACCATGCCCAGCATTGTAGTATGTGATAGCAGGGATTGAACTCAGGACCTTGCACTTCTAAGGCAGACACCAGAACCACTCAGCTAAATCTCTGCTTCATGAAATCCAATTTTAAATGGAAAATGAACATGGAAAATTAATTTCAGAGGATATAATGTACACAACAATAAGGAATTTTTCTCATACCCTAGCCTTGAGCTTCTCATCCCAGAAGGATCCTCTAATGTGAACTTCTTTTATTGTTAGTATCATCTGTTTGCAATAATAATTACACTCATGTTGGGAAACTGGTACATGTATATTCTCCCTCCTTGATTCCTCCTTCCATGCATTTTCTACACTCCAGCATATGCAACAAGTTTGGATTTTTTTCTGTTGCACAAATTGAACCTATTCTTTATAATCCTGCACCTATGATTTGGTACTTTAATAAACATTTTTTTGGAAAAAAAACTTTAACCTTCTTTACCCTGTGGAACAACATAATTCTCTGGGAAAACCTTCTTAGGTTTGCCTCTGATTTGAGTAAAGTTACCAAGGTGTGTTTGCCTTTTTCTTTTTTGCATATACACATCTGCCCACCGTCACTTGAGATTAAATTGTAATGGACAATTGGCAAAATAAGAGATGTTAGAATTCATTCTCTCAGGTTGCAGGAAAATGCCTGCCTTCTTTTTAGGGAAGTAACTCAGGTCAGGGGCAAAGCAAGCGTCTCAATCCTTATTTGATGTCTTCTTTTTGTTTGTTTGTTTGTTTGTTTTGCTTTTTGGAGACAGGGTCTCGCTTTGTAGTTCAGGCTGGCCCTGAGCTCACTATGGTGCCCAGGCAAGCCGCCGCGAACTCAGCAATCCTCCTGTCTCTGCTTCCCGAGTGCTGGGATTACAGACATGAGCCACCACGCCCAGCATTATATGTGGTAACCGGGGATCGAACTCAGGTCCTTGTGCTTGCGAGACAGGCACCGGAACCACTGAGCTAACCCTCCGGCCCCTGTTTTTTTTTTTTTTTTGAGGCAGGGTCTTGCTTTGTAGTGCAGGCTGACCCCGAACTCAGTATATAGCCCAGGCTATTCTCAAACTGACAACAGTCTTGCTGCCTCTGCCTCCCAAGTGCTGAGATTACAGGTGTGAGCCACCATGCCTGCAATTTTATATCTTCTAAAAGCCAGAAATATTTCCTTTTTAAAAATTCCCCCCAAACATAAAATTCTACAGATACACAACCTTTCCATGGGAGAGCTGGGCTTTTAACCTAGAAAGATGAACCCCAACCAAAATCATGTATTTGCTAACTAAACTTCTCTTGACAGTTCCCCTACTAACTTTACCTGTTCAGTGCCACAGGCAGCCTTGTTCTTTCGTGTCTCTGGTGATACACACACAGCACGTTTCCCTACCACATTTCTAAGTATTTTCAAAGCTAGATTTCTGGAACTGGTATGCCACATTGTCTGTGGTACTGAGGGTGGAACTCAGGGCCTCCTCTCTGAGCTCATCTTTACCCCTCCCCCCACTTTAAAACAAGGTTGCAAGTTACCCGCACTTATCTTGAATTTGCAGTCCTCCTGCCTTCACCCCCCAGGGTGCTGGGGTTTAGCGATGTGTGCCACCATGCCCACCTAAGGTGTCCTTGGGTACAAGGGGGTGTATCGGGACTGATGCCCAACATCAGGACTTTATGTAGTTTCACTGGAATGATTTGCTATTTGATAATCAGTCTGTAGGATCGTCTTTTAGGGCACCGTGTTGAGTGGGAACATGACTTTGTTCTTTGGTTGGAGAACCAGTTAATCCTAGCTAGGCAATGTGAGATAAGTACCCAGGGCTGGCAAGAAAGTATGGGCACAGGGGTGAAGGGAGGGTTCCGAAAGCCGCCCGAACGACAGCCCAAAGTGGGTGAGTGCCAAGTCTGACGTCACCGTGGCGCGCCGCTTCCGGCCTCTCGCGCGGTAGTAAATGAGTTCTGTCTTGGTGGGACCGGACCCGGGCTTGCCGTGACCCCCTAGAGCTCACGATCACACCGCATCTGCAGGGAGTCCACCAGCCCCAGCGCCCCCCACGCGCCTGGGACCATGGCTACTGACTCATGGGCTCTGGCGGTGGATGAGCAGGAAGCGGCGGCAGAGTCGGTGAGTTGGCTTCACCTGTAGAAGGAGATATGAGGGCAAGTTCTGGCCTGGGTCTCGGTCCCTGGAAAAAGGCATTCCGTAAACTGGCCGGTGCAGAGATTGCGAAGCAGAGGAGGAATGGAATCTGGACCTGAAGGTGGTTTTATTTATCCAGCCAACTCCCAAATTATGTAAATGAGTTGGGTTCTCCCTTGGGTAAAGCTACTAGCTCCATGCCTGTTTTCCTAGAATCCGAAATGAGGATAGCTTCCACTCACGATTCTGGATTGTACAGTAATTCCCTTTTAGGTGTTATTTTCCAGTTTCAGATTCAGGTCTCCTTGGGCTCAGGAACCTTGTCATGTTTCTGTACTTCCTCCACTTTGCTCTTAGCTGATGACTGACTTAGAGGCGCCAGTATAACTTTGCTTTTTTTTTTCTTAGCCTGATACATTATAAAGAAGGTGTGAGTTAAATATTAACTTCTCCTAATCATTCTAAATTCTGGTAGGGCTTTGAACTGTTTTTAGTTAATGGATGCTTCTCAAGAACTCAGAATTTGTTTGGGAAGCTGGGACTGACTGGGGTTTACAAATCTGAGCCCACCTGGTGGACTTAGCAAGATCCGGTCCTGAAATAAAAAGAGAAGAGGGCGACCTTAGTGGTGGAGCACTTGCTTAGCATGCATGAGGCTTGGGTTTAATCCCCTACTGCAAAATAAATAAGTGAAATAATAAAAAGAAGAAATCCCCCATAAATGAATGTATGCTGTTATCTCTCATGTGTTGTGTGATGGCTTCATAATTAAAAAGACTATCCTTGCCGGGCGAGGTGGCTCATGCCTGTAATCCCAGCACTCGGGAGGCAGAGGCAGGAGGATTGCTGAGTTCGAGGCTTGCCTGGACTACGTAGTGAGCTCAGAGCCAGCCTGAACTCCAAAGCGAGACCCTGTCTCAAAAAAAAAAAAAAAAACCTATCCTTGCTGGCGTGGTGGCACACACTTGCCGTCCCAGCACTCAGTAGGCTGAGGCAGGAGGATCACTGAGTTTGAGGCCAGCCTGGACTGCATAGAAATAATACTTCCTTGTGGTGGTTTTTAATCTTGTGCTCTTTCCTAGATCATGGTGTAGGCCCCACTTAATATTACAGAATTAATGTTGGGCATGGTGACTCACGCCTGTTATCTCAGCACTGGGGAGGCAGAGGCAGGAGAATTACTGAGTTCAAGGCTTGCCTGGGGTACACAGTGAGTTCAGGGCCAGCCTAAACTACAAAGTGGGACTCTGTCTCAAAAAAAAAGTAAATAAAATTACACAATTAGTACACTTGCTTTGCCCTAGACCCAAGTAGAACTAGGTATTTACATTCTAAAAGAAGAGATAAGTCTGACTAGGATGTACCTAATTTACAATTTGTGACAAAGTCCTAATGATTTTTTTCATTGAAATGTTTCTCTGATCTGCCTCTTCCTTTCTAGTCCCACCTCAGGCTGGTGGGTATTTTGATTACAGGGTGTGCCTTATGCTTTAGGGTGTCTCTAATTAAAACATTAGATACCCAGCACAATGAAACTTGAACGTGAGACTACCTGTCAGCATACTGGTGTGCTTTGGCTCAAACATACCCTGCAGCATAACTGAGACCTACCCACAAATGCTTTGAGTTGTAGGCTTTCCTATGTGATTCTCTGTCTAAAGTGAAACTAGATTGGCCAGTGTCTCTTTAGATTGCCTCTGATTTAAAACATGGGAGAATTATAACTGCAAGGACATGCCACTGGATCTTTGTAATTGGTACATTATGCAAAGTCAAAAATTATAATTCATATTTTGAGCTCCTTGTAATCATCATTTTTTCATACTGCTATATTTATGGAAAATTTTGTCTATTCTTATTCAGATATTCAATAAGCAGCTGGATGTGGTGGCATATGCCTATAATCACAGCATTTGGGAGTTTAAGGTGGGAGGATTACCTCAAATTCAAGGGCTTATCGCGAGCCAGCCTGTGCTATATAGTGAGATCCTGTCTCTAAAAGAAAAATGAAAAATAAGTGAAAGAAACTCAACTACCCAATGAATGAGGCACTTCCAGAAAATGCACCTAATGAGTGTATCTAAAGAATGTCTCCTTTCTTGCCTACCTTCATTAGGGAGGTTCTGTTGATTCAAAATATTTCAAGTGATTTTCCTGACACTTATCCTTCTTTATCATATTCTCCATTTAGTTGAGCAACTTGCATCTAAAGGAAGAGAAAATCAAACCAGATGCCAATGGTGAGTAACCAAAAGCTAGTTTGGGAACAAATGTGATTTACCTCAGCACTGCATTTCTGTTTTAGTATAACAACTCCCTGGGGGGAAACTGTATTTGTACTAGACAGGTCTCCCAAATACTGGCATTTGTTTGATTTGGGAATCAGTGAACCCATGTTTGACCAAGTGTGTTCTGTATAAGAATGAGAATGCTGCCCGGTGTGGTGGTTCACGCCTGTAATCCCAGCATTTGGGAGGCAAAAGCAGGAGGATTGCTGAGTTCGAGGCTTGCCTAGGCTACATAGTGAACTCAGGGCCAGCCTGAACTACAAAGCAAGACCCTGTGTTGAAAAACAACAACAAAAAGAATGAGAATACCAGTGCTGGGTAGGGTGGCAGATGCCTCTAATCCCAGCCCTTGAGAAGTGCAGGCAGGAGAATCACTGTGAGTTTGAGACCAGCCTAGGCTACGTCGTGAAAAAGCTAGTCTGAACTACATAGTGAGACCTTGGTCTCAAAAAGAAAAGGCTGGGGATTTAGCTCAAGTGGTAACGTGCCAACCTCGGATGCACAAGGGTCTGAGTTCAATCCCCAGTACCTCAAAACAAAACAAAACAAAACAAAAAACAACAGAATGCCCAAAGGCTTATAAGTTATTGTACATTTATATTCATCATGGGAATACTGTCAGTGGTTACGTGTTGTTTTTTTAAAAAACCATTCTTCAGTTTATGATTAAGTAGATAAAAATATGAACAATCTAATTGTTTACCTCTTTGAATTATTCTAAAGTCTTCTGTCAAAAATATAATGGGGGGTGCCAGGCGTGGTGGCTCACGCCTGTAATCCCAGCACTCGGGAGGCAGAGGCAGGAGGATTGCTGAGTTCGCGGCGGCTTGCCTGGGCTACATAGTGAGCTCAGGGCCAGCCTGAACTACAAAGCGAGACCCTGTCTCAAAAAAAAAAAAAAAAAAAAGGGATGGGGAGGCCATTTAGCTCAGTGGTTCCAGTGCCTACTTGGCAAGCACAGGGTCCCTGGTTTAATGCCTGGTAACGTACAACGATAGTGGACATGATGACTTACATCCACCAGTAATCAGTAACACATACCACAATGCCAGGCATGGTGGCTCATGCCTATAATCCCAGCACTCTGGAGGCAGAGGCAGGAGGATTGCTGCAAGTTTGAGGCTTGCCTGAGCTACATAATGAGCTCAGGGCCAGGCTAAACTACAAAGCGAGATGTCTCAAAAAAAAAACAGGATGGGAAATGTAACATTTACCTTACTCTGAATTTATTTAATCTTTTCTTAAATAGTTTATATGACTGTATTATATAATTACATATTTCTGTTAACAGTGTAAAACACAGATTTTAGTTTAGGTTAGTTTAGTTTTGTTTTTGGAGACAGGGTCTCGATTTGTGGTTCAGGCTGGCCTCAAACTCATGACAGTCCTCTTGCCTCTCCCTCCCAAGTGCTGGGATTATAGGTGTGAGCCACCACACCCAGCAAACACAGATTTTAAGGACATTATTATATTCACATATTGAATGAACATGGTTTGCACAGATATTCTTGTGATAAGTATCAAGGTGGTCTCATGGCTATTGTAATTATCTTTCTCTACTATTGCAGAAATATTGATGCTATGAGGAAAGCAATCATTAGCTTTTAGGATAGGATAAATGAACCTGGAATTAAATGTAAGCAGCTATGTTTTTAAAACTTTATTTAAGGGCCAGAGATTTAGGTCAGTGGTTCTGGTACCTGCCTAGCAAGCTCATGGTCTCTAGTTCAATCCCTGGTAACCACATACAACAATACCATGAGCAATCAGTACCACATATCACAGTGCCAGGTGTGGTGGCTCACTTCTGTCATCCCAGCACTTGGGAGGCAGAGGCCAGAGGATTGCTGAATTCGAGTCTTGCCTGGGCTACATAGTGAGCTCAGGGCCAGCCTGAATTACAAAGCAAGACCCTGTCTCAAAAAAAAAACCCAAAAAACAAAAAAAACTTAAGACAGCTGGGCACAGTGCATGGCTATAACCCTAGCCCTTGGGAGGCTAAGGCAGGAGGATGGCCATAAGTTCCAGGACAGTCTGGGGTATACATAAGTGAGTTCCAGGCAAGCCTGAACTGCATAGTAAGACCCTGTCTCAAAACAACAATAAGAAAACTCTTTATAGATTGATTGATACTGGGGATTGAATTTGGGACCTCATGCTTGCCAGGCAGGCACTTTGCCCCTGAGCTAAATCTCCAGCCAAAACTCTATTTTAGCAGTTGCTTGGTTTGTTTATTTATATCTTTGCCTTTCAGGGCTTTATGTTTCCACAGTCCTAGAATTTGAATTGTCTCCATTGTTGGGTGGGCACTGTGATCTTGACTGATGACTACTTTATGTCTGATCAAGGTGCTGTTGTCAAGACCAATGCTAATGAAGAGAAGAATGATGAAGACGAGAAAGGTAACATAGCCTTAAAGCTATATAAATGATGTCATACCTTCTAAGAAACTGGGTTATTATATGCTTCATTTTTACTCAATTTGGCTCTTCTTTAGTCTGGATGCAAGATTAGATTTTCAACTTAGATGAAGGGATTCTAATGGCTTACATTTTAGAGAAAATTTTTTTTTTTTTTTTTTTTGCTTTTGAGACAGGGTCTCACTTTGTAGTTCAGACTGGCCCTGAGCTCACTATGGTGCCCAGGCAAGCCACTGTGAACTCAGCAATCCTCCTGTCTCTGCCTCCCGAGTGCTGGGATTACAGGCGTGAGCCACCATGTCTGGCATTGTGGTATGCGTGGTATGCGGTGTTGATTGTTGGTGGGCGTGTCTCCACGCCCAGCATTATATGTGGTTACCAGAGATCTAACTCAGGATCTTGCGCTTGCGAGGCAGGCACCAGAACCACTGAGCTAACCCTCCGGCCCATTTTAGAGAAATTTTATATTAAACCACTAATCAGCTTCAGCAATAGCATAAAGTATTCCCTGGCTGATTTTTTTTTTTTTTTTTTAGACAGGATCTTGCTTTGTAGTTCAGGCTGGCCCTGAGCTCACTATGTAGCCCAGGTTAGCCTCAAACTCACAGCAATACTTCTGCTTCTAAGTGTTGGGATTACATGCATGAGCCACCATGTCCAGCGTTGTGGTATATAGTACCAGGGATTGAACTCAGGACCTTGTGCTTGCTCAGCGGCAGCACTGGAACCACTGAGCTAAATCCTTGGCCCTCCCTGGCTGATTACTTTGTACAGGTATTATAAAAGAAACTTTAGCTAGAAAGACAAGATGTGAACAACAAATACTTAATCAAGATACAGATGTTTGTTAATTCCTGGTGTTTTTTTCTTTATTCTGATTTATTGGTTAAATTAATACTTTTAAGTTTATATTGCAAATTGGGAAGTAAAGAAAGGGCTGTTAGAATAGAATTCTGAGGAATATGAGGCCCAAAAAGATGATGTATTACTACCCTTTTTTTTTTTTTTTTTTTTTGAGACAGGGTCTCGCTTTGTAGTTCAGGCTGACCCTGAGCTCACTGTGTAGCCCAGGCAAGCCGCCTCGAACTCAGCAATCCTCCTGTCTCTGCCTCCCAAGTACTGGGATTACAGGTTTGAGCCACCACGCCCAGCACTGTGGTATGTGGTATTGATGGCTGGTGGGCGTGAGTCTCCACGCCCAGCATTGTATGTGGTTTCCGGGGATCAAACTCAGGACCCTGTGCTTGCGAGGCAGGGGCCGGAACCACTGAGCTAACCCTCTGGCCCAGGGTCTCACTTTTTAGTTCAGGCTGGCCCTGACTGAGCTCACTATGTAGCCCAGGCAAGCCTGGAACTCAGCAATCCTCCTGTCTTTCCCTCCTGAGTGCTGGGATTACAGGCCTGAGCTACCACGCCCGGCTTTTTCTTTTTTTTTTTTTTTTTGAGACAGGGTCTCGCTGTGTAGTTCAGGCTGGCCCTGAGCTCACTATGGAGCCCAGGCAAGCAGCTGCAAACTCAGTAATACTATCTCTGCCTCCTGAGTGCTGGGATGACAGGCGTGAGCCACCGCACCCGGCACTGTGGTATGTGGTATTGATTGCTGGTGGGCATGAGT
>PVIC010051247.1:0-12501 GCA_004025085.1 Thryonomys swinderianus
AAAAAAAAAAAAAACATCAAGAGAAAGAGGGAGAAGGGCAGAGGCAAGGAGAGGAAGAGGGAGGGGGGCCCTAAATGTCCAGACTAGAGGGGCAGCAAATTTAGAACAGGACAAACAGAGTATCAAACATGGCATTTGAATGAAGCTTCCCGCCTATATGATTACTGTGTCTCCGTTTTTAACCATGGCAAAAGTACAAGCTCTGGATATAAGAAAAGTCTCTGGACTAGAAACGTAAGAAGTGGAAAGAAATATAGGATAGAATAACACAAAAATTTACAAAAATTCTATCTGCCAAACAGTTTCAAAAAGCAGTATTCAAACAAAAGTAGCACGAATAAAATCAATGACAGAAATATGCTTATATTACAATTAAGTTATAGGAATAAATGTGAATGAGAATTTCAAAAGGTGCATTTTAGTACCTCATGAATATAAATAAGTGAAAACAATCATTAAGATGGAAAACCAATGTATACAAGCCTAAATCTGTGAGAAATGAAAGACTTAAGGATGACATACAAATACTGTAAAGTAAAATTAGGATGATTAACTTTAAAATGATTTAAGGATTAAAAAAATAATTGCTACTATATAACAGTTTGCATAGAAAAAGGTTCATGAAGCTGAGTCAGGAAGATCATCATGAGTTGAAGGCCAACCTAGGCTACATGGTGAATTCAGATAGAAAAACCCTAAAAGTGGGGTAGGAGTAAGTCACGAGGTGGAAAAAAAAGTGTGATGATTAAAAAACAAAAAGCAACAAAGCCTATGCATATGGGGCGGAGGATTGTAGGGTGGGTAGGGAAATGGGGAAATGAGAATTAAGTCATGTCATATACTGGTACAAGTTCTCAATGTTAAGTGTGATTGTGATGTGTATATACAGTGTACCAATAAAGAATTCAATTTAAGAAAGAGCACAGAAAAGAAAAAGATACGAAATATTTCTCAGTAGAAACACTTGCCTTATTTCTAGAAACCAAGAATCTATGGAAACAAAATACATGAAAGAAATAGCATTATCAACTCACATCAGCCTCCAAACTATTTAGTACATGGGTCTGGCACAACTGAAAGTTGATTAGTACCAGAAGGTAGGCAGTAGGTCCCGCGTCACGTATTCTCTAGGAAGATGTCCAACCGGAGACGTCATGTGGAAAGTAGAACGTAAAAACCATTAACGTAGTGAGGCTAACTATATTTGTGTTCTGAGGGAAGTAAAAATTTGCATAAAAAAACAACTAACTGTAAGTCAAAAGGTAAAAGAGAAATTTAAAAGCACCCTCTGGAGAAAACACCAAACAGCATGACTGAACAGCTTTTGCTGATGACCAGATGGTCTTATGCCACACAAATGGCCACAGACAGCAGAACCCGGGACTAGAAAGGTGCATTTCAGGGAGAATTTTGTACAGTGCCTGCTTGTCAAACGTTTTGAGACTTTACATTAAAGATGCTGCCATCTTAATTCAGGCACGGTGGCTTAGACCATAATCTCAGCATTCTAGGAGGCTGAGACAGGAAGATCACAAATTCAAACCCACCCTTGGGCATTTAGCAGTTTAGCAAAACTATATTTTAGGATATTAATGTTAATATAATATTATAGAAAGGAATGTAGCTCAGCGAGAGTGCCCTGTTCTCATTTCCTCTTGGGGTAGAAGAGCAGGTAGCAAGCGGGTCATGTTCTGCAATAGCAGGGTCGCCACCCTGAGCCCGGCAGACAAGAACCTAGTCCTGTCTAGAACTCTCCAAAACTTTCTGATATCATGTGTGTGTGTGTGTGTGTGTGTGTGTGGAAAGATAAAATATCCTTCAGGATTTAGAGACTCTGTGACTTCCCAGAGGAAAGTTTGCCTTTATATTCTCTTCTTCATAGCAAGCTTTTATCTTCCCAAGAATTGGAACTTTTATGCAACCAAGTTCAATATATTTTGCTTTAAAATTTAAAGATATGTATAAAATATATATATATATAATTTGTATTAAATGGAGGAAATATGAATTAAACACTCAAGTATTTATTGTTAAATAATTGTTACCTATTTTTCAGTTTTTTACAAACTATAGAACTCATTCTATTCATCAGTTGGGAAATTTTGTATTTATGGGGAAATATGTTATATTACACTATGAATCTAGTTTTTGTGGATATGTGCATGTCAGGTCCATTAGAGTATTAGTGTGGGAAAAGCAATGACCTTATACAAAAGATCTAATTTCTGGATTTATTGCTGCTTCTTCATACTTGGACCGTGGACAAGCCACTTAAGCTCTGTGAGGCCATTTCTTGACCTGTGTTCTTCGCCATGGAGGGAAGAATCGAATAAGGTTATTTGTGAAGGTTCTGTAGCTCTCGGTATAAATGTCAAAAATTCTTATTGCAAAAACAGTTCCAACACAATTCTAACATATAGCTTGTGTTAAATGGGTAGCTTACAGTTTGCATACTATCACCTATTCGTAAAACGTATTTATATTTTCTAGTAAGGCAATGCATATTTGCAGGATTTTATGAAAATGCATAACATTCAGAAAATTTATGTGTAAGTGAAACTGTTATTCAGTTTCAGTTATTTTAAATTTAGAACATTCTGAAAAGAATAATGCAAATATTGAAACTTGGTACAAAATTATTCATTTGAAATGCTTTCCTTGGAATGAGCATCCAGTAGCAATGAATTTTGTTCTTAATATTTTGCTTTAATTTGCTTTGGCTTGATGAAGAAATTGATCAAAACTTGGATTTTTGAAAGGAAATATACACTCTTTTCCTATATCAGCACAAAGTTGTGGATTTCACTTTTTCAAAAGCCATCAAAAGTTCACAGTAAGAAGATGAGGTGGGAGAGAATCATAGAGTCCTCTAGTAATTGCCTAAATGTATGCAGCTGTTTCTCTGTGACTCAGGCAAACACTAATGCTACTATTACTCTGCAGTTTATATTTATTTTATTTATTTACTTATTTATTTTTGTGGTACCAGGGATCAAATTTGGGCCCTTATGTGTCCAGGGTTGGCGCAGTACCAGTTGAGCTAAATCCCCAGCCCTATAATTTACATTTTTATTTGACTTTTTTCATAGCTTTCATATAGACTCAAAGAAAAAAGGCAGCATCTATAGGTGTAGGTTCTAATAGCTCAAATTGTTCATCTTTTATATACTGTAGCATCACACAGAGTTGTCTGAGTAGAGGAAAATTCTATAAATGCATAGTAAGCTGTGTAACAAGATAAATATTGGAAGGGAAGGTATGTATATATATCACAGTAAAATATTTTTGAATCTCTGCTTTTTAACCGTGTTTTTTATATCTATGAAATGAAAGATATGTTGATATTATAGATACTGGTACGTTGTTTATGAGAGTTTTCAATTAAGGTCAGTCTTATTCCAAAGAACTACCTAGAAAAATTAAAATTATTTTAATTTTCATTCTGAAGTCAAAAAATCATATCTACACCTGAGCAGAAACTACTGAAGACATTTTAGAGGCTGTTGGCCATGACTTGCACTCCCTCAAATGTGAATGTCCTATCCTTAGGTAACTTTGGTCAGTTGACCAGACATTTAAAATAAAGAGATTCCTCTGATAAGTATTTATGTAGAACTTACAAGTAGGGTGTCATTGTTATCAGGGTGTTATTAAGGCATTAAATACCTTTTCACTGTTTATTTTTTATCATTTACCCTTACATTATTTTCTTTGATAGTTACAGCATATATTTGGCCTAATTAGATGAAGAAATTTATATTAAATTCAATTTGGTGTTAACCAAATTAAACGTTGTAGTCAATTCATAAAAGTAATAACTATGGGAATGTTCACCTTAAATACATCTACATGGTCTTCACATATTTCCAGAAACTTCTTAGTCTGCTCTTTATTTATTGCAGGTAAGCCAGGTTACGTCACAGTCAGTTATTTCTAGACTATCAGGACTACTGTGTTGGCCAGAGATGGCTCCCAGCGTTTCATTCCCCCACATACTGCCCTGCCAGGGATCCCTGGGGTGAGGAGCCTACCGCTAGGCAAGAGATACCTCTTCCATCAAAACCACAAGCCTGAGAGGAGCATTGAACATGCTCTTGGCTCATCTTGAAAACTGAGGCCTCCGCTTGTTGGTTAAAAGCCTGTGTGTGATCACTGTGGCCCAAGTGCTGGCAGTTACAAAGGCCCGAGCTGGAGAGCTCGCAGGAGAGGCGGCTGTCCCGATGGCACGCTTGGTGTGCAAGCTGTGTGCAGGCACCTCTGACGGGTTTAGGTCACTTTGGAAAGCAAAAGCCCTTCGCTCTTGGCTTGCTCAAATTTTGAGCCTGTTCCTAGGCATCTTCGTCCCCAATTTTTCTTGGAGGCACCTTCTGAGTTCTCACAAAGGGAGGAGGAGAAGACACCTCCCCAACCCCAGCTTCGTCCCTCCCGCCCTCTGGCAGGTCCCCGCACCGCACCGTGGTCCTGGAGCCTTCACTCTCCTCACCTATCTGCAGGATATCTTTCAATCTTAGCTCAGATGTCTCCTGCCTTTAGAAAGCTGCTTTCCCTGTGAGTGGAAATGAAGGGATCTGCTTGTATTTGTCAGAGTTCGAACCCAAAACCTGAAGCCAGTGTAGATATTCTAGGCAGGCGGAGATTCTATACAAAAATGAGCAAGGATTATTCCCAAAGCTGAAGGGAACAGGGTCTCCTGAGACACGTGTGAGCCTGCCAGGCGCGTGTGCAGTCTTCGGAGAGTCAGACGGGGGAGGAGATCGCTGCCGGTGACCCCCGCTGCCCTAAGAAAATCTCAGATGCTGCTGAAAGGCCGAGGCTGAGCCCTCTGCGGGCTTCTGAAAACCCACAGACGGTGCTTCATTGATCGTTGCAACATATCAGTTTTATTAGTATGTACTTTTTCATTTACATTATTCCAATATGCTAAGGAAGCTTCAATCTTTCCACTTTTCTTCAGATAATTTTTAATTTGTATATTTATTTTATTGATTGACGAAGACAGCCTCACTTCAGAGCCCAGCCTGGCCTTGAACTAACGTGCTGGCCGCAAACTCACCCCGACCCTCCTGTCTTAGCGTCTCCCAGTGCTGGGAAGGGAGGCCCGGGAGACTCTTCAGACAACTCTAAAGTACTCAACAGTGTGTCCCAAGCTCAGTTTTGAAAGGAATCAATGCTGCATTTTATTAGTGTGACTTCAAGTCTACATTGGCGACGTCTTGGGAAGCATCTAGTACAAATTTTCAGCAAATATTTGTAGTTTAGTCTTTAAAGAAATAAACTCCTTTCAGGCTCATTTTCCATTTGTGCCAAATATACACACTTAATCATTGATGAACATAAAAACAAAGCAAATATGAATCTTTGTAATCAACTATTAATCCCTGTTGAGAAAAGAAGGAATATTGATTCCTTCAGAATCTCTCTCTATACCTTATTATTCTCTTACTCTTTACTGGATCAATATTATCCACAGTTTATTCAACAGTGTGTCCCAAGCTCAGTTTTGAAAGGAATCAATGCTGCATTTTAATAGTGTGACTTCAAGCCTGCATTGGCGACATCTTGAGAAGCATCTAGTACAAATTTTCAGCAAATATGCTAGAATTAAATTTAAGGAGCAACACTAAGTTTTAAAAAAAGGAAAACAAAGCTATAATTTAAACCAAACTATAAAGCCAGAACTGGGAAATTTCTAGTTAATTCCATTAGTTCCTACACAATCAGACTGAAGTAAAATGAATTCTAATTTTGGTTTACAGTAGCTTAGTATATTTTTCTGTGTGATTCGTAGTAGGGAAACAGAGCAAGTTTGACATTTCTAGTGAGACATTTCTGATAAAATTTTTAAATTCTGGACTGAAATACCAGTACCTAGGAAATCTGACTTTTCCTGTTCATCGTGCTACCTCCTTGTACAATTGCATGAACACTAAAATGCCTCTTTGTTTTCATCACTGAGTAGTAATAAAGTTTTCATTCAAAAACTGCAATGTATTCTTTCTGTATTAGTTAATAACTCAACTGACCTTGCAAATGTCTTCTTTTCAGAAATGAACAATTTCTTACATATGCTTTATGAAAATGGATATTTCTCATTAGTAAAATTAATCACAAAAGTGCATTAAAGCAATAACAAACTTGACCCGATTTTTAGAAATATGATCTACTTCGGAGTAAATGTCCCAAGAAATGGGAATCAGTTGAACACGCTCACCTCCCTGGCATGCATCTTCTGAATACAATTTTCTCCATTCACAGCTCAACTTCTCTTGCTTTTAAATTGTGCTTTTGGCTCACTGAAGTGTTTATCAATCAGCATTACCTTAAGTGAATCTATCTTCACTAGCATTAGTTTTAAATATAGAGGGTTTCAGTGAGCTAAAAAATAATAGTTGAATGCGAAGCAAGAATTTTAAATATAAATTACTAGCTCTATCTATTTTACAATGTACCACATTCCCTCTTAAGTCCTTGATGGCTTCCCAAGTGGTAAAGTAGCCATATATCTAAGTATACTAGTTCAGAATAAGTACTATATTCATTATGCCTTCTAAATATATAATGGATAAGGGCCATCTTCCTTTTTCTAAGCTTTTGAGTATTCAAGTGTGTGGAATAGCTATCTTCTTTTTACTTGAACTGCAAGTATGAATTTCTAAAGAAATTTCATAAGTAAATGGTACCATAATAGGATTTAAATAATGGCTGAAAATGTATATGTGTTAATTTAATAAGTTCATCATGATTTTTATTTAAAATTTATGAACAATCATTTTAATCATAATCATAGATGTAAAGGCTTTGTTTCAAAGTAAATTCAATTTGGAGATAGTAAGTTATTAAGAGTTACATAAGTCTTATATAAAATACTGAGGATCCAGGACCAGAATGCTAATAATAATAGTAATGTTGCATATTTTGAAATAAGCAAGATGTCTCACCACAAAAAATAAGTAAGTGGAGCCGGGCGTGGTGGCTCACGCCTGTAATCCCAGCACTTGGATTACAGGTCATTAATGTATTCTATGTTGAGTTGATTTTCTGTTTAGCAATTCTATAGTATACCTATGATACAACCTGTTCATACTTTACATAGTGAGGTAAATATATAATGTATATGCAAGTCATATCATAAAATTATGAGTATAAACAGCTAAGGTTATAAAATTTAATTTAAAAATAATGGACTATTTTATATGGCTGAAACTCAGGTATGTTTCTTTTTTCTTTGTTTTTTGAGATAGGATCTCCCTCTATAGTTTAGGCTGGCCTTGAACCCACTATGTAGCCCTGGCTACCTTAGAACTCACAGCCATCCTCTGGCCTCAGCTTCCTGTGTGCGGGGATTAGAGCCATGAACCAGCACGCCCGGCGTTGTGATGTGTGGTGCCTGGGATGAATTTGGGATCTTGAGCTTGCTGGGGATGCCGAAACCACTGAGCTAAATCCCTGGCCTCATTTCTTTTATAATATTATCACAGTTTCTTCAGAAGGGCAGCCTGAATTGTGATAGTCTGAATTGTGTGTAGACTTTTTATTTGTTATTTGAAGTTCTGTGTCTGCAGTCAAGATGCTATTTAAGTTCTTTTGGCTTTTGTTATTTTATTTTAAATAGATAATTCTTTTTAAGCATAACATTATGTATTTAAGATAATGAATGCCTATTTGTGTGTTGTGCTGACCTACTTATACTTCCATATATATATATATATATATATATATATATATATATATATATATATATAATTTATATTTTCTAACTTTATGTTTGTATATATTTCATTTTTACCTTGACATATTTCCTGATGTTAACCCTTGATTTTAAAGATTTTTCAAAAGTTTTCATATTTTGTACAAATGTAGGTAAAGTCACTGAACTCATATCAAACATTTACTAGAACATAATGTAGAAAAGCCAAACTGATAGTTTGAGCAAGAAGAGAGTAACTTTCATTATGATTCTAACTTGCCCTTACAAGTCGAAATAAATAGCAATAAAAATGCAAAATGGGTTTATATAGCAATAGGATGTTCTCCTTATTTGTTTTAATTGGGGCTCTGTGATTGGTGCACTACAGAAAAGGAGGAAGTGACATCGTTGGCAGCAACACTGAGGAAGCCAGAGAATCAGAGAGCCAGGCACTAAAAACAAGTGCAATGTGACGCCATCCATGCATTGCAGATAGGAAAAATAGCCTCGTAGAAGTAGAGTGTTTGAAGAGAAAGTTAACGAGATGTTAGTTAAAGTGTACAAACTCTTTTACAGTGAGCTAGGGAAACTAGGCACTCAGGAGCTATCATATGGTATGATTGTGATACTTAATACAATAGTTTGTTATTTGAAAATGGTTAAGAGGACACGTGGCCTCACAATGAAAATATCTAGGTAAGCTAATCAATATATAAATTAGATTAAACCATTCTGTGATATACGTGTGCTTCTAAATATGTTGTACAGGATAAAAATTCAGTTTTGTATCAATTTAAAAATTAAATGGGTAAATGTAAAATAAAAGACACAGTATTTCAAAAGACTGCTTCACCATAACACAAATTAAACTTCATGTTTTGATACAAAAGTGTATTTTCATCAGTGTATGTTCATTTCAAATTGTTTTTTTTTTTTTTTGTCTTAAAAAGCAAGTAACATAGACTGCCATGCCTGAGTACCTTAGCATATGGACAAAATCTTTTTAATGTTTAGTATTATGTTAGGTACATGTTCAACTCTAAAAGATTATACCAGCATGCTTTCTAACATCATTAAGGAAATTTTTCCTGCAACTAGTGCTGGAAAATATTTGGCATGTAAAGATTTTTGTTGTGCTCCAATTAAAAAGTGGTAAAATGATTCTTCAGTGCAATTTTGTATCATTCCAATAATATTGAAGATCTTCTTTTGTAATATTTTCCAAAATTTTTGTCTTTTCCTGCTTTGATTTTTAGGTTTCATTTGTCACAACACTAATATTTTATTGGTTTACTCTAGGTTTGGCTTGTCTTGCTTTGCTTTACAAAAATGCCATTTGATTTTCATTATGTTAAGAGTGGTTTCATGATCTGCATGCTTACATGCTTCCTGGCTACAAAACACATTTCTATTAATTCTTTCAAGTATATTCCTAGCAGGGGAATAGCAGGGTCAAATGGTACCACTAATCTCAGTTTTCCAAGATTCTCCACAATGGTTGCACAAGGCTACAATCCCACCAACAGTGGAGAAGAGTTTCTTTCTCTCCGCAGCCTCACCAGCATTTATTGCTAGTTAATTTCACAATAGCAGCCATTCCTTTTGGAGTTAGATGAAATCTCAGTTATTTTAATCTCCATCTCTCCAGTGACTAGTGATGTTGAACATTTCTTCATATGCTTCTTGGCTGCTTTTACTTCTTCCTCTGGGAAGTATCTGTTCATTTCAGATGACATTTTTGAATTTGATCTTTAAATTTGGGGGGACTAATTAAGTTCTTTATATATTCTAGATAGTAGCCCTTTGTCTGACAGCTAGTAAACATTTTTTTGTTTCCATGTTGTTAGTTGTCTTTTAGCTGTGTCAGTGGTTTCTTTTTCTATGCAGAAGCTTTTAAATAGCATGATATTCCACTTGTTGATTCTTTCTGGTAGTTCTCATGTATAGAGGTTTTTTTTTTTTTTTTTATAAAGACTCTCCCTAAGCCTATGTCTCCAAAAGTTTTATCTAATCTTTTTTGCAACGTTTACTGTTTCTGTTTTAATATATAAATCTCGAATCCATTGTGATTTTAGTTTAGTGCACAGTGAAAGAGATAGGTGTAGCTTTAGTTTTTAGCAGGTTAAAGCCTAATTTTTCCAGCACCATTTGTTAAAGAGACTGTCTTTTGTAAAGACATATGTACATCCATGTTCATACAGCTCAGTTTGTGATAGCCCAATCTGGAAAGAATCCAGATGCCCATCAACTGGAGACTGGATAACGAAGATGTGGTTTTCTATAAAATGGAGTATTACTCTGCCATAAAGAATGGCTAGTTTGAGTCATCTATGTGCAAATGGAAACACTTTGAGGACACACTAATAAGTGATATAAATAGGTCCCAGATATGTAAATACCCTATCTTCTGTCTGGTATGAGAACCGGTAGATGTAAATGAGTTCTAGAATGTATGATAGATTTTGTGAAATAAGAAATATTCAGAGGGAAAGTGGCAGGGGAAAGAATATATATGATTTAAAATGAAAAAGAAGCACACACACACATATATATATATATATATATATATATATATATATATATATGGGGTGGGGGTTGTGGGCTGGGTAGGGATATGGGTAAAAATGAGAATTTACTCATCTCATATACTGGTACAAATTTCCCATTGTTGAGTGTGATAGTGAGCTGTCTTTAAAAAGTACCAATAAAGAATTCAATTTTAAAAAATGTCTAGCTTTGTTTAGAAATTGTATTTTTGTATACACTAAGTGTTTAAACTTCCCCTTCACACTTGGCCTTTAATCAGTTTGGCGTTCATATTTTGTGATGTGACATGTGGATCTGATTTTAGCCATGTTTGCCCTCTCCAAGTTGATGCCAACTGTCTCCACACTTTTCCTGAAGGCCTGGTTCTTCCCTCACTGCTCTCCAAGTTCCTGTCTGTCATAATTAAGTTTCTGCACAAATACATACACGTTCTACGCTTTCTGTTCTGCCTCACTTCCCAAAACTGTTCATTTATTTTCCAGTTCAATCCTCTTATTTATTTAGCCCTTAAGTTTCATGTATTAATTGCCTCCAGATTGTACTTTTTGTCTATTAAATGTTTCTAACATACTAAATTATTTTACTTTGTTATACAAGATTTTTTTTTCAGAAAAAAAGTTACAGGATTTTGATTAGACTTCCATTGAATCTGCTGATTAACTTTAAGAGAATTAATAGTTAGAAAAAATGTCCCCCAGAATCAGTATTTTTGTCTTAAAAGACACTGGGGCTGTGAATTTCCATCTTTTTTTGTTTTTCCAGAGATGCTAGGATTATTTTTGTAAAAAAAAAAAAAATCCTGGCCTGGGGATGTAGCTCAGGGGCACCCTGCCTGCCCTGCAAAAGTTCAAAGTCCTGAGTTTGATCCCAGGGACAAAAAAGTAAATAAATAAATTCCCATACTTCCCAAAGCACATGTGTTCTGCTATGTAAATGCAGAAATGTTGTGTCATTTACTAACTTCTTCGCAAAGACAGCCAGCAATACTATTACCAAAAATGCCAGGTGAGAGTGAGTTGAGAGGTCGGTTGTCTTCTGCATCTACCTCATTCACAACACTGCTAAAGACAGCTGTGTCCTGTCACTCACCTAGTAAATTCCTTCAGAGATTGTGCAACTCGAGTAACTTTTATGATAATGAGGGGCATTCTGATATTTTTATGTGCTATCAATCAGGCCCTGTGTTTTCCTTGTGATTTTTAACAAATTAAGCCACTATAGAGTATTCTGTAATAGCCATAGACAAGATTTAAACCCATTGGAATCTATGATTACGATTATATATTTCATTAGCTTTTTGGCAAGAGCACATTCCTCCACAAGTTGTATCATGTTTAAGCAACATCTATATTATTAGTGGATGTGCAGTATGTTCCCTGATGAGAAACATGTACATCATAGAGTCTGCTGGTTCAAAAGGACTTTTTGAGAGACCTTTTAATCTTAAATAGTTTCAGTGGAGAAATTGGGGAAATCAAAAAGTAACCAGAGAGTAAAGCTATTTCTAGAACCGCCAGTTGAAAATGATGCAGATAGTTTTTAAAAATAAGTAATGGGATTTTGATAGGGAGCTAGCCTATTTCACTTGTATTTTCATTTATTCTTTGCACTTTTTAAAATTAGAAATGGATACTAGAAACAGTCAGAGTGGTTATTTTTCTCTAGCTATCATATGTGTGCATATACATCTGGTTTTTTGTATGTATTTAGATAGAAGACAATTTTTATTTCTTTCTTTACATATTGTGTCATCATGGTATTTTCATAAACTCCCTCCCTCTCCCTCTCTCTGTCATTGGAGGTGGATCCCAGGGTCTTCACACTGAGTTACAACCCAAACTTTTAAAAAAATGTTTAAAAATTTGACTCAGAGTCTTGCTAAGCCACTGGAAGACCTCGAATTTCTGATATTTGTGCCTCTGTCTCCCACAGTACTAGAATTACAGGCATTCACCAACTTGCTCAGCTTCTCACATATTACCTTAATGTGATAATGGAAATTGGCCAGATCTGAAAACTCTAAAGCAAATTTCAGCCTCGGTTAATAGCTGTGCCACAAACAAGCAAGATGTTGTGTCATTCATTATTCTCTAGCATAGTATTTGTAACTGTTCCAAAGCCCTGTGAGGTAAAATGACTCATGTGGAATAATTTACTGTGTTCTTACATGATAATATCTATCTGGAAAAGGAAGACATGTTGGCTTTATAATATAAAATACAATGAATAGGCTAGGTGGGTTTTGCAGTATATTTTATATGTTAACA
>PVIC010051248.1:0-12545 GCA_004025085.1 Thryonomys swinderianus
CAATATCTCCTTCCAGAATACATCCTCAGTGACCCACCTTTCTCACATCAGGCCTCACCTCTTAAAAAGTCTGCTACTTCCCAATAGTATCATAAACTGGTCCTTCATGGGGCACATATCCAACTCATAGCATGGAAGATGCTGCACAGGTAGGATAATGAACTCCATTGTTCACTGGGGTATATCTGGATTGATTCATACACAGTCACAGAAGAGAGGAGTAGACTTAGTAAGAAGCTCTAACAAGTTGGAAAACTGCCTAAATGGCCAAAGTGACCAATGCTGGAGCCAAGGCATGGCTAGGACAGCCAAGGAAGCTGCTAGTGTGCTCAGTGTTATCTACACGAAGTATAACCCTAGAGAGGCACAGCAGGTACATACCACAGTCTTATCCCAGGGGGACAATGCTGGCTTCACCTAAGAAGAGGACCAAAGTCCTGGACAAACAGAAACCAGGAAAACACCCTGGCAATGGAGTGCAGTAGAGACCCAGGGGCATAGAGGCCCTATGTAGTCAGCTAAGGGAGCTATTTGATGGTTGCCAGCAGTACCACTGGAGGACAGGGTGAGCTCTCAATCCCAAATTATTCTTATCAGGAGCTGGAGTCTAAGCAGGAAGTGCTCATGGCCCTCACATCTGCAACTCCAGATGAAAGACTCTGACTTCATTGGTGAAGTCCTCAGGTAATAGCCTACATAGCAGGAAGACAGAAGAGCTCTTACCTTCTCGTTTCTTCCCCAGTGTGTGCCTGTAAGCACATCAGATACAAGAGTGGGCTTTTCTTAGATATCCAGCTTTGCCACCTGTTTTTCTTCCTACTCGAATATGCTGTGGAAATCATCCCAAGTCCTTCTAAACATCATCCTTTGTAGAAAAGACACCATTCCATCGTCTGGCTGCTTCTTAATTTGTTTGACCCAGTGGTTCTCAGGGATCAATGGCTGGAGACGCTTTGGTCATCACAACTTGAGGGACAGGGTGCTAGTGGCACCTAGTGGGTAGAGGTCAGGGATGTTGTGAAACACCTCACAATTTACAGACAGCCTGTCTGACAGAGGTCAGAGTACAAGCTTGAGGGCCGAGATGTAGCTCAGTGTTGCTATGCCCGTCTTGTATATGCAAGGTCCTGAGTTCAACTCCTGGTACCAGGGCAGGGTAGGGAGTGTAAGTTTGAGGTGGTCTAACTGATCCCCCTACTGAGTAGCATTTAGCCCACCCCCACTGGTTTCCTTGTTATCACAGTGTTGCTACCTCACCTTTCTGACACAGAGTCAACTCTCACTACTTCCAAATTCCTCACTGGTGAATTCTTCCACTTGCTAAGACTTATTGGTGACCCCAAAGTGCACTCTTGGTCACTCTCCAAGATGCACACAGATCTACAAAGTTTTTGAGTCACTGCAGGCAACCTTCCCAGGTGGCTTCAAGTCATTTCTCTTTGGCCTTGTCTCCTCTGTACTGTAAACAAGGGAACTTTAGTAGTTTATTTGGTACCATTTGACATGTTTGTGCTTTTGTTGGTGATGTTGCTATTTTTTCTGAAGCCTGTGATGTGCCTGCCCAAGAAGAGAAGAGTAGGTTTGGTGAGTAAACTGTTTTTAAGCACAAATGCACTTATAATCAGCTTATGTATACATCAGTTGGTAAACATGTGACCAGAAGGTCAGAGTACACTATGTAACTCCTCTAGGAGCAAAGTTTAGTATGTACCAGTTCCATGTTCACAATGACTTTACATGTAACTACTACAAATTATGAGACCCAACTGCATAACCTATTTGTTTTCCACATGTATCCAGAAGTGGGGTGGTCCTTTTGGATTCTTCTAATCAAACACCCAGCAACCACATACTGGGTGTGCTACAGTCCTACATATAGGCTATCAGACTGTCAGTCCCCATGCCAGTGTGAAGTGTGGGTCAATTTTTGCATCTTTTCTATCTACTGACATTTTAAAAATATCTTTCTCTCCCTCTTTTATTGAGTTTATTGGTACATTTTTGGTGTACATTATGATCACATTCATCATTTAAATTTGATAATTTCTTTCAGTTGATAATTTTGATAATTTCTTCAGTTCCAAAAGAATGCACATGGAAAGGAAAAGTCATTGCAATTTTTACATTGCTTGTCTAACAGCTAATTTAGTTCATATATTCCTCAAAATGTTTAGCATGCTAATTAATATGCTGCCAAGTTTTTAAATTGTGCCTAAGGGCGTGCCTCTGGATATAGCACTGACCCAGCATGTAGGACACCTGGCTTCTCTACACACACACACACACACACACACACACACACACACACACACACACAACAGAGGGGAATTTGCAATTTATGAAATTTATTCATTTTTTATGATCTTAGGGACAGAATCAAGAGCCCACTGTGGTCTAGGCAAGCACACTACACTAGACCACAGCTCAATCTCCCCACACATATAAGCTTTGATTAAAAACTTAACCAAATACATCCTTCACACATCTACCAAATGCTTGTAAGTCTTTTAACTATCTTAAAAAGTAAACAGTTACACAATACTAAAGCTGATAAGCACATTTGCACCAGACAAAACGAACCCATGATAGAAGTACCCTCAACTGAGGATTTGTCTCTTTAGGACCTCCATTCTAATTTTTAATTTTGTTCATGTCTCATTCATTTACTATTTTTTGCCATTTCTTGTTTCTCCTGAGACTATGGTTTTATTTATTCCACCAAAGAATCGAAGTTTTCTACTCAGATTGGCTGAGTTGGCAGATGCTGGCAAAGGGAAGGTGATTTGGGATTTGATTTATGAGTCCTGTGTGCATCTTTTTAGCCCTTATGTCACAAGGACATCGTGTCCATTGCATTCCATCCTTTGTCTATTATGGCCCCATGTAACACCGACTCATTTGGGTCCCCTCGTTTTTCGTTGCCTTGGTCCCTCCCAGGAACTCTTGTTGATCTTGCCCCATCTCCACGGAATAGCTTTATGGTACTGACACTAACCCAAAGTGTCATCCTTAAGGGACTTTCTTGTCCCTACTGAGGGGACAAGCCGTATTTTATGCAGCCATTTATTTATTTATTTATTTATTTATTTATTTACTTACTTACTTACTTGTATTGGCGGTACCAGGGACTGAACTCTGGTCTTGTGCTTCCAAAATAGGTGCAGTACCACTTGAGCTAAACCCCCGGCCTCCCATTGATTTATTCTTGACATCTAGTTGCTTAAAGTGTTTAAGTACTAGAATTGTGCAGCTATGCATATTCTTTTACATGCATTTTTGTGCACTTGTCCAATTATTTCTAAGAGTGGAACTTCCTGGGTCTAATTTTGAAACTGGTCAACAATAGAAAGATCATGTTCTCTTCTGAGAGACCAGAATTTGATTTCTGATGGTGATTGACAGGTGGAGTAATCTGGCTGTGCATTTCCATTCTCGAGAGATAATGAGCTGACTAGGGTCTCCTTCTAGAACCTGTTCTTTTTCACATTTCCAAGGCCTCTGTATGTGGCTTTCATAGATTCTAAATTGTAAACCCTGCTTATGGCAGCCCTGGAGTCTATTGATCTGAGCAGTGTAAAAGACTGATTGAAGTCATCTCGTTGAAGTTTTCATCTACATTTACTAAATGACTGTGTGGTGAAGGCATTCTTTCACATTCATTAGCCACTGGTGCATCTTATTTTGTGACTTTCCTGCTCATGCTCTTTGCTCTGATTTTCCACTGGGTTGTCCATAGAAGCTTTTATTCTTTTAAAGTTAAAAGAAGAAGAGGAAGAAAAGCTTCCCTGCCTTAAATTAGCCTGGTTTGGATAGCAGAAAAATAGCAACTGACTTGTGCACACACAGGAGGTTTCTGAAGTTGCATGAGGTGATTTGAGGGGTAGGAGCTGACAGGTCAGCAGCCTGACGCTTCATAGGCTGTGCCTGGATAAGGCTTGGACCACAGAAGGAGTGCCAACTGAAGGCAGAACGTGGGGGAAAATGCTATTTTAGGCCAACCTTCTATCCTTTGATATGAGCACTATTTTACAGCCTGAGGAGGGCTTTTCAGGCAAAGAACACTGGACTGGGAATCAAACATCTAGATTTCAATCCCTGTTCTGCTGCCCCTCAGCTGTGTGCAGTTGGGTAAATAATTTCCTCTTGCTGAGCATTTTCCCCTCCTCCATGCTGCCTCAGGGTTCTCACAAGGTCCAGGTATTTGCAATTATGGCCAGAGAAAGAGGTGGGGATGCTACTCAGTGGTAGAGCGCTTGCCTAGCATGCTTGAGGCCTCAGTTTAAGCCCCAGCATACAGGGAGGGAGGGAGGGAGATAAGGAGAGAGAAATGAAAGGAGAGAGGGAGGAAGGAAGGGAGGGAGAAACTGGAAGAACTGGGCTCAACAATCTGACTCTGACCTTCGTGGTCTCTGGTCTTCAGTTTCTCTGCCTATAAATGAGGGGTTTAGATGCTTTGAATGCCAACAATGGCCCTTCTGGTACTGTAGGATGAGATTCAAACTATCTTCTGTTACCTTATTTTGAATCCCTGGTTCAGACAACCAGTTAGATTCTATTCATGTAGTTCAGTTCAATATACCAAAATTTAATTCAGTACTCATGTTTTGAGCCCCTTCGATGTGCCAAACACAGTCTGGGTCCACAACTTCAGAAAGGACCAGGGATCCACAGCATCTGCCCCTAGACAAGGGAAATTAACAGCCTGTAAATTTCTGGGCACCCAAAAGACATTTTTTTCCCCCAAAGAGCCTTTTATTTTATTTTGAAAAATTTATTAGTACATGTTTGCAGTACCTAGTGATTACGATTGTGGGGAGTTATACACATATCTAACACGGCTTACTTCTTTATTTTTGTACCCTTCCCCTTTAATGTCTTCCTCTTCCCTGTTCCAAAAGCTATATTTCCATTGATTTCTTCAATTCTCTGAAGAGACTTTTTTGAGGCCCAAACCAGATGCCTTGACAATTTGCACCCTTAGTTACGATGCAGGTATTCCTGAAAGACTAACAGAATAGGATGCCCTGGAAAAACATTTCATTGAGCCTTGTCTCCAGAAAGGCTTCCAGAAGAGGGGATTTGGACCCAAGGATCAGTGGGATTCAGGTAACCCAGGAGAGAAGAGCAGTGTACACAAAGGCTCCTAAGTGAGGGAAAGCACAGTGGAGCAATGGGAGTGGAGAGTCATGGGATGTCTGACTTGGGGTACAGGACAGCTAGAGAGCTGTGGGCTTTGCAGAAGTGCTAAGGAATTTGAACTCCTTCCAGGCAGGGAAGGGTTTGGATTATGAGACTGACAAAACCAGCTCTATCTCTTCACAAGAGCCCTCCAGGCTACTGAGAGGATGTTTGAGAGTGGATTGAAGAGCAGGACATGAGTGAGGAGGACAGGGGGGCACCCATAGAGGAAGGTGGGTAAGCATTTCTCTTGCCAACTGCGGGCTTGCATGGGACATGAGAAGAGGAAGGCTAGGATGGGAAAACAGCCTGGGGAGTGGGGTGGCTGTGTACACACGGTAGGGGTGACCTCAGAAGCTTGGGAACGTGAACTTCATGGCTGACAGATTAATTCACACATTCATTCATCCACTGAGGTCCCCTTCAGGCCGACACTGTTCTGGGCTGGCTGGTAAATGAAGTAGACCAGGATCGCAGCCCCCTCAGGGGGCCTCTGAATTTTCATGGTGGGGAGGCAGCAATGCAAGTGTTCTTCATTCTCCTTGCAGAGTACTATGAAGCAAAGTCGGCAGAGATGGGAGTGAGGCTGTGCTAGGACCTGAGTGGGTGGCAATTCTACAGAGGTAATTGGGGGAAGATCTCGCAGAGAAGGAGACTTGGGGAAAGAACTTGTCCGTCTGATTCTTCCTGTACATCCATTCATCCACACATCCAAGGATAGCTGAGGGATCCCCGGAAGGAGAAAGCTCAGGAGGCCGCCTCAGAGTTTGAATATCATTTACTGTGGGCATCTGTCCCCCAGAGATGAGTCTGAAGAGAAGCAGGAGACCAGATGTGCTACAATAGGGAACCCTAAACCCCTCAGCTTGCTTTGGGGAATCATTAGCTACAAAATGGGTTGAGGGCCAGAGATTTAGCTCAGTGGTTCCTGCGCCTGCCTCGCAAGTGCAAGGTACTGAGTTTGATCCGGGCAACCACATACAACGCTGGGCGTGGTGACTCACGCCCACCAGCAATCAATACCACATACCACAGTGCCGGGTGTGGTAGCTCACGCCTGTAATCCCAGCACTTGGGAGGCAGAGACAGGAGGATTGCTGAGTTCGAGGTTTGCCAGGGCTACATAGTGAGCTCAGGGCCAGCCTGAACTACAAAGCGAGACCCTGTCTCAAAAAAAAAAAAAAGGGGTTGAGGTGGGAGACAAAATAGGATGGCTGTTATTTGACTGAGGCTTCTTTTCTTTTTATAAATCAAATGTTTCAATTTTATTTAAAAGGCTTATGGTGTACCATGGCCTAGGCCACCCTGCCCCAGTCTATTGTCCTATCCCCTCCCTGTGGCCTGGTTGGTGCCTAGTGCAAACCTTTCTGCGGGAGAGCAGACCAGAGGCCAGAACCGTGAAATACAGCTGCTGGGAGCAATTTATCAGCCTAGCTGGTCAGGTCTGAGTACAGATCCTGAGCCATCTCTGACCCACCCAGCAGCCAGGAGGGCAACCACCTCCCTTGGCTGAGCCTCTTTGTAAAATGGCTACAAATTCCACCCCATCTACTTCAAGAGTGGCTGGAGATTGCCCAGAGGCCTACTGAGCACCTATTGTGTTGAGAAGAAGCAACCTCGGCCCACCCTTTGGAGGGGCAGGCTGGAGCAGAGACAGACTTCAGAGATGATGTCTAGAGAGGCTGACACAGCAGGTTGGAGACACACAAATGTTAAAGACATGGTGAGTCTGGAGAGCTTAGAGAGCAGGGAGCCATCCCACCTCAATGACAGGCTGAGTCCTAGGGGCACTGCCTTGGGACAGGAACACAAGCAGTGTGGTAGGTAATGATACAAAAGATCTGAAGATCAGCTCTACCTATGTCCTTACAGGGCAGGTTTTATCATTGTTGCTCAGGTCTTGTGGAATGACCTGTAGCCCAGGGGAGACTTGCCACAGAAAAGGCAGCGTGTTCCTCATGTTCCCAGGGAGAGAGGCTCAGCAGGCCACACAGGGCCATTCATTTGTGCCAAGGCCGGTGAGGAGGCAGATGAGGGAGGAGGAAGTGGGCCAGGACCTTTGCTAAGGTCTCGCAGGAAGGAGCAGGCAAACAAGGCAGGTTTCAGATTGGCTGACTTGAGTAATTTCAGTGGATTCTGAGATGGCAGGGTTGTTCCCCTTGCCTGTGTGTCTGGCCCTGCTGTGATGGACAGAGAGATGGTGGCTCTGAGTGTGAGAGCACACGCACACCTTACAGACACACACACATACACCTCAGACATACACACACACACACCATAGATGTACATTTATACCTCAGACACACACAGGTGCACTGTCTTAGTTATTTTCTCTTCACTGAGACACAATACCCAATACCCACAGCTCTAAGGAGGACAAGGATTTTTAGGCTCACAGTTTGTAGAGGCTTCACTCTATAATTAACTGGTTCCAAGGGAAGGAGGCATGGCACAAGAGTGTGTCACAAGCATTGCAGAGGAGACTTGCTCATGGCATGGGAGATGGGAAGCAGAGAGATCAAGGGAGGAAGGAGGGACATACATCCTTCCAAGCCATGCCCCAGCAACCACTTCCTCTAACCAGGCTTCATCTCCCTATATCACATTTGGCTATAAACTCATCAATGGACTCATCCACTTGTGAGTTTCACACCCCTATAATCCAATCACTTTCCCAAAAGCCTCACCTGTGAGCACATGAGGTTGAGGGGAAACATCTATATATGAACCAAAATACATACATGTCTCTGGCATGCACATACATGGGGCTGTGTCGCATATGGGTAGGGGACCATATGGCCCAGTAAGTCCACTCTTGGGTATGGACCCAAAAGAAATAAAAACATATGCCCACAAAAAGACTGGGATGAATGTGCATAACAGCATTGTTCATAATGGCCACAAAATGAAAGAAACCTATATGTTCATCCACTGAAAAAATGATAAAGTGTGGTCTCTTCTTGCTGCAGAATGTTATCCAGTCATAAAATGGACTAAAGTATTGATGAGAGCTTTGTGGCCTAGAAAATATCATGCAAGAGTGGCGTGAAGGATGGGAAAGGGTGTGACTCCACGAGACGTCCTGAACAGGGGGCTCTATGGACAGAGCAGGGAATGTCTGTGTAGGGTGGGGAGTGCGGAGGTATTGGAGCTGATGGCAGAGACATGCAAGTTTCTTTCTGAGGCAGTAAAAGAGCTCAGAGTGATCATGGCAATGGTCACGCTAGTCTGAGTATGCTACAAACCAGGGAATTACACACTTTGTTTTGTTTGCTTTTCCAGGTTTAGGAGATAGAATCCAGGGCCTTCTGTGTGCTTGACAAGTATGAACTAAATGTACACTTCAAGTGGGTGAATTTCGTGGTATGTATGTATGTATTTCCATAAAGCTGTTTCAAAAACCAGACTATAGAAGGGTAATTGTAGTGTGACTCATACAGTAAGAAAAAGCATCTACATTCATGTGTGTGGAGGGAAATTAAAAGTCTCTGCAAAGAGGTCACCACAAGCTGTCTGCTACAGGCACTACTTCCTCCTGTAAAGTGCAGTGTGTCGTGTTCTCATCATGTGTTGCCTTGGATGGAAGCAGAAGTTTACTGCATCTGGACTCACCTTGGCCTGGCTGGCCCCCCTGAGAACAAGCCTCACTGCGTGGGGGACTGTGTGCCTGTGTAAGCTCATAGTAGTGGCTCTGTCCAAGACAGCAGGTCAAGAGCTCCTCCTCCCTGGGCCCAAAATAGATTTCCTGTCCAAAATTTAGCAAAGCCACTAATTTTGGCTGCCTGGCCTACCAAAGGCAAGTCTGAGAGTTGGCTGGGACACCATCCCTAGGGTCCCTGGATGGTGGCCCAAGTAACATCATCAGAGAATCTTCCTGCCCTGGCTTCCATGACACCCTGGCCTGAGGAACAAAACTCAGGAGGGGACCATCTGCACCCCAAAGACAAGCATCAAGGAACATGTAGTTCTGGGATCAGTATGAGGTGCCAAGCACTGTGTCAGACCTGCCAGTCATGTTACATATCTCCCCACAGCCCAGAGACTCACCATCATCACCTTATGGTGGGGAAACTGAGGCTCAGGGAGGGAAGAGATCCACTATGTGATAAATTTTTACCCAGGTCTTCAGACTTGGGTCTACTCCCTCACCTTCCTGCACCACTTATATCACTGAGGAGCTAAGTGATAAACTCCCAGCACTGACATGGACACCAGAGGAGTTTTATTGATTCCTGTGCCTGAGCAGTCAAGAATACAGGCTGGAGATTTAGCTCAGTGCTACTGGTGCCTACCTAGCAAACACAAGGTCCCTGGTTCGATCCTGGGTAACCACATGCCACAATGCCAGGTGTCGTGGCTCAAGCCTGTAATCCCAGCACTCGGGAAGCAGAGGCAGGAGGATTGCTGAGTTTGAGGCTTGCCTGGGCTACACAGTGAGCTCAGGGCCAGCCTGAACTACAAAGTTTGACCCTGTCTCAAGAAAAAAAAAAAAAAAAAAAAAAAAAAAAAAAAAAAAAAGAATACATGGGCATCAGGTGAGGCTACATCAGGGCTCCAGCTCAGGTTTTTCTCTCAGCTCTACCCTTTTATTTTGGTCTGTGAGCGTCAGTCCTTACACTGATTTTTCTCACAGTAGCCAGATGGTTTCTAACATCTGTCAGGAGATCCTTGTGAATCCTAAACATAACCAGAGCCAGCAAGCATGTGTCCCAGATGAGACCCTCGAGAATCACTGTGGTTGGGTGGGCATAGGCTGTTCTTCCCTTTGCAAAACTACTGCAGCCGGGCACAGGCCTTAAGGAAACAGGACCTGGCCCAGAGCTGAGGTGAACTTGGTCCTCTGGGAAAGCTGGAGGGATCTGAAACACTAAAAGGAAACGGGAGGGTCCAGGGATGGCAGGAGCTGCTCGTCAGGATTTTCTCTCAGGGCAGGAGCAAGCTCGGGGCAGAGTGTTTGCCTAGTACATGCCCTGCCCTGGGTTTCATTCCTAGCACCACAAAAGAAAAGAGAGAGAGAAAGAGAGCAAGAGTGAGAGCAAGAGAGAGAGAGAGAGAGAGAGAGAGAGAGAGAGATTCCTACACCTACTCCCACTCTTCTTAGTCAACTCCTTTAAGCCACAGTTCTGAGCACACAACACTGAGTAAAATTATTCCTCAGTTTCCCCATCTATAAAGTAAGTGAACAGGTAGACCAGGCCTTCTATGTACTTTTATATCTAGGGCTTATTATTGATTTTTAATCAGTCACATGCTGTCTGGGACACATGGGTCTATTGGTTAATATTCAAATGCTCCCTTGACACCCCTCTGACCTCCAGTCCCCGCTCAAGATTCCCCTTGACCCCTTTGCCCCCATAACACCCAGTCTAAGCCCTCTGACCAGCACTGGGACCCCGGGAGCTGCCTCTTGCCTGCCGCTCCCCTCGCTCTCACAGAGGAGGAATGGTTCCTCTGCTCGCCTCTCATGCTGGCCCTCAGCTCCCACAGGGAACTAGGGTCTTCCAGGAGAGAAACCTGCAGAATGGCGGCTGGAGGGCCTCCAGAGGCCCCCGCTGTGTGCTCCAGGGCAAGACCCTTCCTGCTGAGCCTCCCCTTCCCCATCTGTGCAGTGGGAGCACTGGTTACTCACCCACAGACCGGGGTATGGGGTCTGCACTCACTCACCATTTCCCCGGCCACCCTCCCGAGCTGCTGCATTGATGTGGCCACGGTGACTGGCCACCTTCCTCTCTTGTCCCCCCAGGGTTCCCCCGATGTCCCCCGTCCTGACTACTCCTGCTTCCCCCTCAGCAGGTCAGCCCTCCCCGTCGGCCAGCCTGACCAGCAAAGCAGCCCGAGGTGGGTGGATTTTGGAAGAAGCCCACCCGGCCTCCTGCCAGCTCTTTAGAGAAGACAGGGAATGGGTAGGGGCAGGCAAAGCCTGGGCCCCTGTTTTGGGCTGGGCCGGGCCTTTCCCATGAGCAGTTCACTACTGCTTCTGAAAATAACCACAGTGTCAGCCTCACACTGCAGATGCGCAGGGTAAACGCTCGTAAATCTCTGTCTGAGGCCTGAGGAAAAGGCCGAGCATCAGAACATGGCAGCACCACAGACCTGCAGCCTCTGTCTCTCCTGTTTCTCAGTCTTTCTCTCCTCCATCCGTCCATCTGCCTCTCTCCCTCTCATCTCTCCTGTTCTCGGCACCCTCCCCCATTATTAAGCTTCCAGAGGACCCAGCCTCCCAAACACCCACAGAGTGTATATTTTAATGCACCTTCATAGTCTTCCGGAACGGCAGATGCGCCATCTACGCCATTCTCCTCTCTCAACAGTGACAGCAGTCCTAGAGCAGACTGGGGGAGAGGAGGACAGAAGGAGGAGGGGAGCGAGCAGAAGAGGGGGCCAGTGCAGACTGGGCTGCTCCTGTGACTGTCTAGGGCTGTGGCATCTTCCTTCCCAAGAGGTCCGGCTGGGGCGCGGCCAGGCGGATGCTGACTCAGGTGCAGAGCCTGGCGCTGTGGAGGGGGCTGGGACGGAGGTGGCCCGGGGACCTGGGAAGGAACTAGCTTTACTGAAGTGGAGTGCACAGAATCCCAGGTCCTGCGTTCCAAGCTGCTCGGTCTGACATTTGGGTTCCTGTGAACCCGGGCGACTTCGCTCCTGTCCTTCGCCTGCTGGCTTCTTCCCTAACTCATTCACTCGGCAAGGATGCTGGGCACATGCCGTGTCCAGAGTACACCCAGCGCCAGTGGGCAATAATCATAGAAAAGCAGGAGGGCAAAGGGCAAGGAGCCCCAAGGGACCCTCCCAAGGGATGAGACAGCTCAAGTCTGAAGGGTGGGAACGAAAACACTGGGGAACCGAATAGGTTGGAGAGGGGTGTTCAGGGGTGGGGGTGGTGCCCAAGAGAATAAGGACCCCCTAAGGTTGCCCCAAGGAGGCAAGAAAGGCTGCCCATCGTCATCACCAGGGCTTAGCCTCATATCAGCAGAGGGGGACAGAGCCCACAGGTAAGCGAGGGAGGTCTGGTGGGTACACTGGCCCACACTCTAGCATTGGCACCCTGTCAGAACAGGGCAGCCCTGGCTGCCATGGAGGAATGGAGGGCCAGAGTTGCTCAATTGTCCAATTTTTCATGATAGAATAAGAAACATGGGCTATTTTAAATATAAAACCTTATTTTTATATGATGGCAACTTTTCACTTTTTAAAAAATTTGCTGAGCCAACTCATCTGTAAGACCACAGAGGTCCATGGCCACTGACTATTAATCTCTGGTTTATCCCCAAACCAGGCCATAGCTAGATCCTCCTAGCCCAACACCTGGGAAAAGGGAAGCTTATTCCTTTGTGAGCTGTTTCTGGTCCCTACTTGAACATAACTCAGGG
>PVIC010051249.1:0-12537 GCA_004025085.1 Thryonomys swinderianus
TTTTTTTTTTTTTTTTTTTTTGCTTTTTGGAGACAGGGTCTCGCTTTGTAGTTCAGGCTGGCCCTGAGCTCACTATGGTGCCCAGGCAAGCCGCCGCGAACTCAGCAATCCTCCCGTCTCTGCCTCCCGAGTGCTGGGATTACAGGCGTGAGCCACCACGCCCAGCATTATATGTGGTAACCGGGGATTGAACTCAGGTTCTTGCGCTTGCGAGGCAGGCGCCGGAACCAGTGAGCTAACCCTCCGGCCCTGCTGTTCCCTGTTTTTAAACTCTCAATTTCTTTTTCCTTTTTTACTTTCCCCTACCCGCACTTCCCCTTTTGCATGTTTTCTTCATAGTTTATTCTACTTATCATACATTTTGGCATTCATTCATTTACACCTTCAGTTTTTCATTCTAGAGAAATGATAATGTATTTATACATATGTGTCCTATATATTTCACTTATGAATATTTACTTAATATGGGTATGTCATGTTCATTTGAGTATAAATTACTGAAATTTTCATTCATTATGGCACAGTAATACTGTATTTAATTAAAAAAATCTACTTCTAGGATCCAACTCAAATGCCCATCAACTGGATAAAGAAGATGTGTTTTTTTCTATAAAATGGAGTATTACTAAGCCTTAAGGAATAAGTTTGAGTCATTTTTCCTGAAATGGACCTACCTTATATACATACTCACAAGTGAAATAGGTCACACATGCGTAAATATCATATCTTTTCTGTGGTAATTAAAACTGACAATGTAAATAAGCCGTAGAATATATGGTAGATATCGTGAAATAGAAAATATTGAAAGGGAAATGGGATGTAGGGGTAAGTAAAAAGGGGAAGAAAAATATGATGGTAATAAAAAGGGGCAACAAAGCTTACGTATATAGGGGTGGGTGGTTGCAAGGTGGGTAGTGGAATGAGGAAAAAAAGATTTATATTGTGTCATATACTGGTACAAATTCTCAATATTGGGTATTATCATGATGTGTATATATAACATACCAATAAAGATTCAATTTTTAAAAAATTTATTTTATTTTTTTTTGAGACAGGGTCTTACTTTGTAGTTTAGCCTGGCCCTGAGCTCACTATGTAGCCCAGGCAAGCCTCGAACTCAGCAATCCTCCTGCCTCTGCCTCCTGAGTGCTGGGATTACAGGCGTGAGCCACCAGGCCTGGCATAAAGATTCAATGTTTAAAAAAATCACACACACACACACACACACACACACACACACACACTCTTCTTATCTAGTCTCCTGCTGGTAGGCATTTGGGGTTTTTCCAAGATGTACTGAGCTGCTATAAACATTGCTGTGGTATGATTCTTTTCATCCTTTCATATATATACGTATTAGGGTAATGGTAGGTCAAATGGGACCTGAAGTCCAATATTTTTTTAAGGAATTTCCCCACTGATCTCCCTAGTTGTTGCTCCGGACTACATTCCCAACAACAATAGAGAAGGGTTCTTTTCTTCCCATAGCGCCACCAGCATATGTTTTAGGTTGATCTCGTGAGAGTAGCCATTCTTTCTGGAGGGAGGTGGACCCTCAGTTTTGTTTTCTTCTGAGTCTCTTGAAGGACTAGCCATGTTGAACGTTTCTTCATATGTTTCTTAGCTGCCTTTACTTCTTCATATGAAAAATGTCTGTTCATTTCACATGCCCAGTTTTGAACTGGATCTTTAAGTTGTGGGGGTAATTGTTTTTTTTTTTTTTGAGACAGAGTCTCACTTTGTGGTTCAGGCTGGCTCAGAGTTCACTATGGAGCCCAGGCAAGCCTGGAACTCAGCAATCCTCCTGTCTCTGCCTCCCGAGTGCTGGGTGGGGGGTTAATTTTTAAAAGTTCTTTATATACTCTCACAGTAGTCCTTTGAGCAACATCCAGTAAAAATTCTTTCCCATATTGTAGGTTGTCTTTTTTGCTCTGTTGGTGGTTTCTCTGACTGTGCAGAACCTTTTTAAATAAGATGAGATCCCAGTTGTTTATTCTTTCTGTTAGTTCCCATGCTTCTAAGGTTTTGTTTGTAAAGTCTTTCCCTATGCCAATGTCTTAATGTGTTCTACCTAACCTATTTTCCAGCTGGTTTAAATCAGTGTTTCTGTTTTAATATTTAGGTCTGTATTCCATTTCAATTTTATTTTGGTGCACAGAGAAGGAGACAGATCTAGCTTTAATTTTTAGCAAGTTGAAACCCAGTTTTTCCTGCACCATTTGTTGAAGAGGCTGTCTTTCCTCCTTTGAGGCTATTTGTCTCCTTTGTCAAGATGAGGTGGCTTAGTATATTTGGGTTTTTTTTTTTTGATCCTCTAGTCTATTCCACTCATCTTGGAGTCTGTTTCTTTGCCAGCACTATGCTGTTTTTATCACAGTGACTTTGTGGTATAGTTTCAAGTTGGGGATTGTAATACCCCTGCCATGAATTCTTGTTGCCTAGAATTCCTTTTGGTATTCTAGGTCTCTTGTTGTTCCAGATCGGATTACTATACCCAATTGGATTATTTTACCCAATTCTGTGAATTATATTGTTGGGATTTCAATTAGGTTTGCATTGATTCTATATAGTAGTTTTGGTACTATTGTTATTTTTTCTTTTTTTTGAGAGGGGGTCTTGCTTGAGACCCCCTCTCTCTTTTTTTTGAGAGAAGTAGTTCAGGCTGGCCCTGAGCTCACTATGGAGCCCAGGCAAACCTTGAACTCAGCAATCCTCCTGTCTCTGCCTCCAGAGTGCTGGGATTACAGGCGTGAGCCACCACGCCCGGCGACCTATCAATTTCTTTTTCTTTTCTTTTTTTTTGCTTTTTGAGACAGGGTCTCGCTTTGTAGTTCAGGCTGGCCATGAGCTCACTATGGTGCCCAGGCAAGCCGCCGCGAACTTAGCAATCCTCCTGTCCCTGCCTCCCGAGTGCTGGGATGACAGGCGTGAGCCACCACGTCCGGCATTGTGGTATGCGGTGTTGATTGTTGGTGGGCGTGTCTCCACGCCCAGCATTCTATGCGGTCACCGGGGATCGAACTCAGGACCTTGCACTTGCGAGGCAGGCACCGGAACCACTGAGCTAACCCTCCAGCCCTACCTATCAATTTCTTAACATGAACTCCAGTTTTCCTGAACCAGAGAAGGTTAGATTGTATGTGCCGTGGGTGTGAACAGTCACTGAGGTTTGCCCTGCATGAGGCTGCAAAGCCTTAGAGTAGTAACATGTGCGCCTCTGTATGTGGGTGGGGAAGCTACCGTATGTCTTCTAGCTGCCCTGCTTGTCCAGAGTTCCCACCTTGTGTCCGAAGGAACTGAGAAGCAGTAAGCATTTAAAAGCCAATAAGGCAAATGCTAGATTTAAAAAAAAAATCATGAAAGACAGCAGATGCCTGACCAAATTCTAAAACCTAATTCATATGTGTTTATTCATTAAGGAATGTTTGTTTAAATCAATGCACAGTTTTTACCAAAAGCTAAGCCAGTGTTTAAGTTGTTCGAGCACTACTGTCACACTGTAACAGTCAGGGCCCAAAGCTACAATCTAATGAAGAAATTCCCTAGAGAAACCCCAAAATCTGCAGTCACCCTGAAAGGGAATCTCCACGCAGATGGATATGTCTAACAACCACCACCACAACAACTGAATTGGAAACCTGTGAGTAACTGTGTTATTAAGCAACTAAGGGTTAACTAGGTAACCATGCTCTTTGCGGAACGTACCTGAGTAGCCATGCCAACTTCTGCCGCTGTTACCAAAGGAGCCTCCTCGTCGGGCACAGTCCTGTCAAAACTCTTTACTCTGCCCCACCTCTCGCGCTGCTCTGCTGTGTGTAACCGCTCCTTGCTGTATCCTCAGGGAAAGACCAGTGGAATTAGTTGTAGCGGTCTCAACTAGCTAACCAATCGAAGATGACCAAATACCTCCGCTTGCGACCCTATAAAACTGCCAGCCCTTGGATATTTAGGGCCTGATTTCTTTGTGGAAAGATCCCAGTGCCGTTTACCGGTTGAAGTGAAGGTGTTTACTATCTCCAAACCTTTGGGTGCATCTGTTTCCTGATAATGGTATTCTGCAAGAATCACATACCCAATAAACAGTCATCTCAGACAAACGCTATACCAATGGACCAGTGTAAGTAGATGCTCCCTGTATTGTGCAGTCTATTCTGTGTATACCGTGTAATTAAAATTTTAATCCTAACGAGCAAAATGAATGTACTTCAGTTTTTCAATATTCCATGTTTGCTGTGCTTTTCTGAAGTTTATGTTGCAAAGACTGTTGTCTTGTTCTTTTAGTGTTTGGACCCCCCCCCTTTGAGACGGGTCTCGCTTTGTACTTCATGTTGGCCCTGAGCTCACTATGTATCCCAGGCAAGCCTGGAACTCAGCAATCCTCCTGCCTCTGCCTCCCGAGTGCTGGGATGACAGGCATGAGCCACCATGCCTGGCATCATGATATGTAGTACTGATGGCTGGTTGTGGTATTGTTGTGTGTAGTTACCAGGGATCGAACCAGGGAACTTGCGCTTGCTAGGCAGGCACTAGAACCACTGAGCTAAATCTCCGGCCCAGTGTTTCGATTCTTGTGGTGAGTCCTTTTAGGTACAGGGTAGAATTAGACACAATACTGGATGTGCAGTTCCTCAGGAGACTACACTAGTGAATTTTATTCCTTACCTGGAATAAAATTATTCCTAGCAATAATAAAGTCATTGAAACTCCAAACAAGTATTTGTTATGAGCATATACCCATCAAAGCCATACTAACTCTTTCAAAACAAGGAATAATTTCTCTCATGTTTTATTATAGAGTACCAATGTATAGCTTAGAAATAAAACTGCATATTTCAGAACATAGATAAGCCTAGTTTTTAAATACATAGGGTTTTCACTCAGTCATCTTTCAGAAGTTGTTCTGTACTTGCTTTGTGTTGTTGGAATACATTTTGACTTGGACTCTGTTTCCAAAACTACTGCTGTTTTGTGTGCTTTAAACAAAATGCCTTGGTTTGGAGTTTCATCAACTCAATCTAGGAATATTGTGTATATATCATTAGCTATATGGGACTGTAATGTCCACTGTGGTTTTTCAGTTGAGAAGTGACTGTAATACGGTTCTAAATAAGTCATCATTAATAATTCATTCAGGTGGTTAATAACTTTATATTTACACCTGTGAGTAGAGTTTGGGAATAGGCACATCCCTTTAAAAGTAACAATAGAAAATAGATCTCCTGGGCCAGAGATTTAGCTCAGTGGTTCTGGCTCCTGCCTGGCAAGTGTAAGGTCCCTGGTTCAATCCCTGGTTACCACATACAGCAATGCTGGGTGTGGTGGCCATGCCCACCAGCAATCAGTACCACATACTACAAATGCAGGCTTGGTGGCTCATGCTTGTAATCCCAGCACTCGAGAGGCTGAGGCAGGAGGATTGCTGAGTTGGAGGCTTGCCTGGGCTACATAGTGAGCTCAGAGCCAGCCTGAACTACAAAGCGAGACCCTGTCTCAAAAAAAAAAAAAATATGTCCTAGGAGGAAAAGAATGTTGATTCTATATAATTATGTGTGATTGTGTATGTTTTAAAAAAGTTATTTTCTATGCAGAGTTTAAATTGCTACTGTTCAGTTTCAAAATATATAAATAAAATATTTACTATATATATACACATATACATAAACTTTCCTGCATCATGCTAAAATACATATTACTTTAAAAAGTGAGATTGAGGGCCGGAGGGTTAGCTCAGTGGTTCCGGCGCCTGCCTCGCAAGCGCAAGGACCTGAGTTTGATCCCCGATAACCACATATAATGCTGGGCGTGGAGACATGCCCACCAACAATCAACACCGCATACCACAGTGCCGGACATGGTGGCTCACGCCTGTCATCCCAGCACTCGGGAGGCAGAGACAGGAGGATTGCTGAGTTCGAGGCTTGCCTGGGCTACATAGTGAGCTCAGGGCCAGCCTGAACTACAACGTGAGACCCTGTCTCAAAAAGCAAAAAAAAAAAAAAAAAAAAAAAAAAAAAAAAAAAAAAAAAAAAAAAAAAAAAAAAAAAAAAAAAAAAAAAAAAAAAAAAAAAAAAAAAAAAAAAAAAAAAAAAAAAAAAAGTGAGATTGAAACAACAAAAAGGAAATGGAGATCTGTTGAAAGAATGAGATGCAATTTTTAGTTTTTAGTAAAAGTGGCTCTTGGCATTACAAAACAGCAAGAATCTCTCAAATAGAAACAGACAAAATGTATACCTAAGAGAACTGCATGGGCTTCAGGTTAGATACTCAGTTTAAACCTTGCCTTAGGGAAGTGTTTCAGCTTTCATCTGGAAAGTATTTACTTAGTGTGAAGTTTAGGAAAGTCGTCTTAGCCATATGATTTATTTTGCTTCTTTTAGGTTTGTTCCTATTTAAAGCAATATGATTGAGTGAACCTCTCAGTTCCACTAGCGTTTCAGTCAGATCAGAGTGTTGTATTTATTCCATTATTTTGCATTTCAAGGATAATATAAAAGATATAAAAAATTGAAAATCAATAGTTTTCTTTCAGAAGAGGAAATGGATGCTGGTGCTTGTATCTTAATTATTTAAACTTCTCTGTTTACCTGCCCAGGAAAGCATTTTATGGCAGTCTTATATATAAAAATCATAAAAGGACAAAAAGTTTAAATTGCTCCTAATAGTGCAAGAGTTCCAGCATAGCCAGTAGTGAATGATAACACCATGTAAGATGGCTTCACATCTGCAAAGCTATCAATTGTGTATTTTTGTGATTTGTACCATCTGATGTGCTCCAGCAAATGTCTTTTTATGTAAATGTATTTATTTTGCATTGTATGAGTTGTTAAATACAAAAGAAGATATGATTTGTGACTTCAATCAGTTCAGATGTGTAGTTCAAGTTATAATGCCTTTTGGATGATGGTAAACAAGATTCTACTTTTAAAAAAAGGTACAGGGGGGAATGGGGAAAGTGAGAATTAAATTGTGTTATATACTGGTTCAAATTCCAGATACAAATCATAATAAGTGGACATAAAAAGCAACTTTCCAAAACGGCAATGTCATGTACAGGTATAAGCTCTCAATGTGAAATGCAATCATGTTGTGTTATAAAATGTACCAATAAAATCAACTAAAGAAAACCAAAAAATCCAAACACCAACGTTATTAAATGAGGCTTTTACTGCATTCTTTCCTGAGACAACTAGATGGAAATTATTCTTTCTAACTAGATCTAAGAAGTAGAACGTGAATCAATCTGACTTGCTCATTTAAAGGGTATTAGTTAATGAATTTTTAGAGTAAGACTACAAACAAACCCCTACACTCTTACAGAGGGAAACAACAGTACTAAGATTTCCCAGGTTACTCTCTAGAACAGAAACAAGGCAACTTCAGCGATTCAGATTAGCCAATCACATAAGCACACATTGATTTTCAAGAAAGAAAAAGTTTTTGAAACTCCCCCAACTAATAACAAATCAACACAGTTACTCAAAATCAACTAGTATTTTAGGGGGAGGGGCTGATACCAGTATCACATGAGTCCAGTGGAATAGGGTCAGCCCTTTTGCTGTTATGGCAGCTGTGAATTTTAATTTCTAAACTTGAGTTGAAATATCGCTTTCAGTGTTATGCCCACACCAACCATTCAGGGAGGGCTCTGGAGAGATGTTCACAGCAGCACACACCTGCATCTCTCCTTTGGTCCTGGAGGCTTCAGAGCAGGCAATGTTTATCAATCAAACACATTCTGTGGGGCTTTTTGTGTCAGTGGAAAACACTCCAAATTCTTGACAGGCTTCATGTCACAGGATAGCTTCTCAGTAGTCTTTTTTTCTTGGCAAGATTCTCGATGATAAAGGGGTCATTACTGAGATCGATTTGGCTCCCAAGAAGAACAAAGGAAGACTTTGTAAAGCAGTGAGTTATCTCAGACACCTAGCTTTTTCTACATTTTCAGACGACAATAAAGAGATCAGTGGAAAATAGACTAGAAAAACAGGTGTTTGTAGATAATTCGTTATCATGTTATGGTATTCATTCTTTGCAATGTCAAAAAAATCCAAACATGTACGGCTGTCCAGTAATCACAGTTGTGATGTCACAGCTGCCAGACACAGCGGGTGCAGGTCCCAGTGGAATTTGTTTGTTAGGCTCTTTGGAAACATGTGTTACTAATGGCCAAATAGTTTTTATTTATTAGTACGTTTGGTTACATTTATCATAGAGAGTTGGAACATGTGAATAACATATCTTAACTGTGTCTTCCTCTTCTTCCCCATTTTAAGTATTTCAGATTGGATACTGACCTCAAATGTGGGCATTGGCAACACTCAAGTGTTTTGAATTTTGATCTAATACTCCAATTTATTTATGAATTCCTTTTTTATTGTTTTAAATATAAGAAATCATCACCAAACTGAGTATAATGAATCTTTTTCCCTATGCTTTTTTTCTGAGAGCTCTTATGTTTGGATCATTGATTCATTTTCTTAGCATTTTATGTAATGGAAGTGACTAACTTCATTATTTTTGTTGCGTTTATTTTTTTCATAAAACTATTCAGTAAGGAGAATGTCCAATCACTTTTTCAGCATGTGAGGATTTAATTATTGGTTCTCTATTATATTCCACTGGCTTACATTTCTGTCTCTATGCCAGCATCACACTGTTCTTATTACTGTAGCTTTGTAGTAAAATTGGAAACCAGGAAATGTGAGACCTCCAACTTTGTTCTTTCACAAGATTATTTTGCTTCTTTGGGGTGTCTTGAGATGACATACAATTTTAAAAATTTAATTAAATTCTTTATTGCTACATTTTATATACAGCTCACAATCACACTCGACACTGGGGAATTTGTACCAGTCTATGACACGAGTTAATTCTCATTTTTACCCATATCCCTACCCACCCCACAACCCCCACCCCCTATATACATGTGCTTTCTTTTTATTTTCCAATCATATTATTTCCCCTCATTACTTTCCCCTACCACATTCCCACTGAGTATTTCCTATTTCAAAACATCTATCATACATTCTAGAAATCATTTACATTTACAGGTTTTCAAAAATTTTTTCTTTATTGGTATATTGTATATGCACATCATGATTACACTCAATAGTTGGAATTTGTACCAGTCTATGACACAATTTAATTCTCATTGTTTCCCATTCCCCTACCCACCCCATAACCTCCCACCCCCTAAATATATAATCTTTGTTTCCCTTTTTTATTCCCATCACATTTTTTCTTTACCCCTCATTACTCACCCTCCACCACATTTCCCTTTGAATATGATTTTTGGGATAGTTTTTTTTTCTATATATGAAAAGTGTGGCTAGTATTTGGATAGGGAAAATATTAAATTCATAAATCTCTTTAGGTATTACTGATGTCTTAATACTAATAAGTCTTACAATCTATGAACATGGGATATCTTATTTACTATATTAATATCCCCATTTTCTTCTAAGTGTTTTGTACTTTTGAATACCTAAGTCTTAAATCAATTCTCAATCTGTTCAGGCATAAAAATATAAATAGAATAGCTTATAAATAATATAAATTGATTTTCATTCCTCTGAGGACTGAGAAGTTCAAAATCAAGGTGTGGCAGATTCGGTTCTGGTGAGGACCCATAGTTTTGATTGACAGAGGAGAGGCCTTCTCACTGTGGTACGACAGAAACAGCAGAGTATTGTGCATATCATATTTTATCTAGTAGCTGTGGGGTTTGAATCCAGAACAGTCTATCACAGAGCTATACCCCAGCCCTTTTGATTTTTAGTTTTGAGATAATGTCTCACAGATTTCCCAAGGCTCATCTCAAACTTGCAATCCTGCTGTCTCAGCCTCCAGATTAGTTGGGAATACAGGAGTGTACCTACCCATATGGGTTAGATTTTCTTTTATAGGGGCATTAATTCCACCTTTATGGTTCCACCCTCATGATGTAAAGACTCGACCTCATAACATCATCTCATTGGTTTGTACATAATTAAGTTTCTTCTTATATATTCTATTCTATTTTTGTTATTATAAAAGGATATGGCCACGTAGACTATGTTCAAGATTCAGCTATTGTTAATTATGCTGCTATAAATGCAGCTATACGTGTATGACTCTAATATGATATCTTTAAATCTTTCAGGTAGATTCTTAGCAAGGAATAGCCGAGTCAAATTTTTACTTTAAAAAATTTTTTTTTTTTTTTGAGACAGGGTCTTGCTTTGTAGTTCAGGCTGGCCCTCAGCTCACTATGTAGCCCAGGCAAGCTTCAAACTCAGCAATCCTCCTGTCTCTGCCTTCCGAGTGCTGGGATGACAGGCGTGAGCCACCACGCCCGGCACTGTGGTATGTGGTATTGATGGTTGGTGGGCGTGAGTCTCCACACCCAGTATTGATGTGGTTACTGGGATCGAACTCAGGACCTTGCGCTTGCGAGGCAGGCGCCAGAACCACTGAGCTAAATCTCCGGCCTTCTGTAACATTTTTTTTTTTATTATGGATGGGTGTTGGACTTTTGTCAAATGCTTTTTCTATATCCATTGAAATGATCAGGTTATTTTGTCGTTGGTTCTGTTGATGTGATGTATTATCTTTCATGATTTGGGTGTGTTGATCCATCTCTGGATCACCATGATGAATCCTGTTTGGTCACAGTGTATAATTTTCTTGATGATTGGTTGCATTATTTCCCAGTATCTCATTGAGAACTTTTTCTCTATATTCAATAGAGAGGTTAACCTGTAAATTTCCTTTTTTTCTGGGTCCTTCTCTTCTTTTGATATCAGGTTCATATTTGTTTCCAGGAATGATTTTTGTGAGAATTACTTCTCTTTCTGTTGCACTGAAGAGTGTGAAGGGAATTGGCATTCAGTCTTCTCTAATTTTCTTGTAGAATTCAACAATAAATCCATTAGGATCTAGTTTTGTTGGTAAGTTTTTGATAACATTTTTTATTTCATTGACTGATATTGAGTTATTCAGAATTTGTATATACTCTTCGTTTGGCTTTGACAATTCGTATGTGTCTAGGAATCTGTCCTTTTCTTCTGTGTTTTCCATCTTCTTAGAGTACAGGTTCTCAAAGTAGGTACTGATGGTCATCTAGATTTTCGCAGGATTTGTTGTGATTTCACCCTTTTTGTTTCTAATGTCATGAATTTGAGGGTTTTTTAAATCTCCTTGTTTGATAAGTTTGCCTAAGGGTTTGTAAATTTTATTTAATCTTTCAATGAATCAACTCTTTGTGTTCAAGGCCTTGGTTGGATCTGGGAGCATTTTGGCTGGATGTGGCCTGCACTTTTCAACATAAATTCCCCCAATCTGTTAACCAACTGTGCACAGTCCAGTGTGGCTGAAAGTCTCTTTCCTCCCTCTCTCAGGGCAGCAAAGTGGCCTTTGGAGAAGAAACCAAAAAGAGGGGTGCCTGGGCTATCAGAGTTTAAATTTGCACCTCTGCCTAGAATGGAGGACTTGACCTGGCTGTTGTTCAATTGGCTTTACCCAGGTTCTACTTTTTGATTTAAATTCCCTCAGTCTACTGACCACCTGCTGGCAGTCTGCAGTGGCTGGCAAGATTTTGCCTTCTTTCTCTTGGGTCTGCAAAATGCCTCTGAAAGTATGGTGCCCTCATGAGCTATCAGAGTCCAAGTTTGTGTCTCTTCCCTGAAAGGCAGCTGCAAACTGGCTGCTGATCACAGGAGCTTCATTTAACAACTTTCTTTCTTCTGGGCTGGGCATTTGGGGAACACTGTCTCACAGTTTCACCACCACCTCAGGCTGTACAAAATTCACAGTTCAGGTCCGATCACTGTTTCCTTAAGTATGTTAATCACTGTATGTTTTACATTCCCTTTATCACATTCTAACAGTCATGTGATACATGAATTAGCTTTAGATGATTTCTCTACCTCTTCAAATTGTTTTCTTTTAACTGTTTTTTGGTATGCTACCTAATATTTTTGTTGAAAAATGGCCATATATAAGATGACACATAGCAAAATCGATCATGTTGTACTGCAAGATTAGCATGTTTTTCCTTCTGTGAGCTTTTAGTGTTGGGGTTTGTGTTGATCTAGGCAGGGGCTGGGCTGGGTTTGAAATTTGCTTAGTTGCTCTAGTTGCTATGGATACCCAAGTTGGAATTTGTTGCTATGGATATCAGAGTTGGATTTTGTTGTTGCCATGGGCACCAGAGATTTAAAAATCCTCTAGCGATACCTTGTTTTTGTTTCTCCACTTGGCCCTGGATCTTTCATTTGTTTTGTTCCCTTTAGAATTAATATCTTGCCATTCTTCTGTTGGGCAGGAGGTAAAAATGGACACTCTCAAATATCCTCAAGTTTCAATGTTAGCCAAGTATCTTGAACTTAATTTTGGAGATATTTTCGTGACAGATATTCCTAGTCCTCCTGCAAATGTAGAAGCTGTTATGAAGATGAGTATGGATGGAGGTTCATGATGATCTCTGTTTCCTTCTTTTTCTTTCTTTCTTTCTTTCTTTCTTTCTTTCTTTCTTTCTTTCTTTCTTTCTTTCTTTCT
>PVIC010051250.1:0-12264 GCA_004025085.1 Thryonomys swinderianus
AAAAAAAAAAAAAAAAAAAAAAAAAAAAAAAAAAAAAAAAAAAAAAAGAACAGTCCCTGATTCATAAATATCAGTTTGCAGAATACCTTTTAAAAAATCTTAAATTTACTTTAATACTAAAGGACAGCAAAAGAAGAACTGGATCATCTTCTGTATTAGAACTATGTAGATTAAGAAACAGTCAGGCAGCAGGGTGATTTCTAATCTCAGCACTTAAGGGACTGAGGATTGCTGTGAGTTCAAGGCTACCCTGAACTATACAGCAGTGTGTCTCAAAAAAACCAAAAAATTGAACAAGGAAAAGGAGAATTAAGTCATGTCACATATTGGTACAAGGTCTCAATGTCAACTATGATGATAATATGTATATAAAATGTACTAATAAATTTTTTAAAAATTTAAAAAAATAAGTGTCCACAAAAATCACTATCCAATAGCATTTTTCACAATGGTGAAAATCTTCTATATCTGTACTGCCCCATACATACAGTCACTGAGTGTTTGAAACATAGCTTATACAAATGAGTAAGCCAATTATTTATACTTTAAATATAAATAGCTACATGTGGCTAGTAACTACTATGTAGGATAACAGAGATCTAAAAGATACATATCTATGAAAAATTCCACTGGAACATAATATACATGCCAATTTGTTAGGGAGCAGAAATTAGTATGTTTTCAAGACAGAACATAAAATTGAGAAAGTATAGCAACAATCAGAACCACAACTTTTAGCAATATGAAATTTTAAAATAAATTTTTGACACGTTTTATTACTTTTTATCATTAAAGTACTAAAAATAAAAAAAGGGAATTACAAGTCTGGCATCATTACCAACAAGTTTGAGTAGAAATGCCAAGAAACAGGGAGAAAGTGTTCATATAATTTTAGAGCTCATGTCAGACAAGGAAGGAAACACTGGAATAGTTAGATATAATACAGATCAGTGAAAAAGATATCAAAGCTTCACTTAAATAACAGGTTATGAAGTCATAATTCAGTCTAAGCGTAATAGACTACAGTGCATTTAATGACTAAAATTCTACAGAACTTAATTTTTAAAAGGTAAAAGAAGCAAAACAAATTTTCTACGAAGACCAACCGATATAACTGCAGAGTTCACATTTAAAAGTGTATATATAACAGCACAGGCGGAATAGAATAACAGATGAATATAAAACAGCTTACACAAAGAAATAAAAAAAAGTAACAATAAAAAGGGGGACTTTAAGAACAATAAAGAAATTAGTCAATTAGAATTCCTCAAATTAAACAGCCGTCTAATATTAGAAAAGTAAGAACTCCTAAATTGTCTTTCCACTTCCAACTTCTCTGTCCAGGAGAAGAATCTTCTGATTCAGTAAGTCAGGAGTAATGGTATGGTAATACCTATGGATTAAAGCATTATGGATTTAAAAGCATTATTTGCTAATTTAAGAAAGTTATTTCTTGGGCAGAGATTTAGCTTAGTGGTTCCAGCGCCTGGCCTGCCTCCCAAGGTCCTGAGTTCATTTGGTAACCACATACAATGCTGGGCATGGTGACTCATTCCTGTAATCCCAGCATTTGGGAGGCAGAGGCAGGAGGATTGCTGAGTTCCAGGCTTGCCTGGGCTACATAGTGAGCTCAGAGCCAGCCTGAACTACAAAACAAGACCCTGTCTCAAAAAAAAAAAACAAAAAAAACCACGTTAATTCTTAAAGAGTACTTAACAATCACCAAAAGAAAAATATTTGCTATTCTATAATTATTATACAAATGAATAAAGCAGTTTCGTTACTTCAAAGCAAAAAAATCACATCAATTTTTTTAACCTATCACTGTTTATCTGAATTTTGTCACAAAATTCAAATGGCAAAGAGAGACAAAGTATTATTAAATCACAGAAAAAGTAAAACTGGCTTTTTTTTTTCTCAGCGTTCATAAAATTTGGGAAAAACTAGAAGAAACATAAGTCGTTATACCTATAAACATAAACACACAGCCACAAAATACATAAGGACAATAAAACAGCAAAAATTTACCTAACCTCATGGCTGAAGAAATCCACTCAAATCACAAGATACTAGTTTTTGTCAACAAACTGCAAAAGTTAAAACTGACAATATTCCATTAGCCATAGTTGTTAAGGAGGAAGGAAGCACTCTCAAATATGTTAGAAATAATATATCACTTTCGAGGGCAAAAGTTTAAACCAAAGATTCAACTGACTTACCAATTCATAAACTAAGAGTTTAAAGATATTTTCAAAAGGATACCAAGATACATGTTAGCAGAGCACTGTTTTCAATGGCAAAAACTTGAAGCAGATATCCATTATAGAGCACTATTTATAAAGAAATGGAATATAAAGTAGCCATGAAAGAAACAGGTATATAGCTGAATGTGGCAGTGCTCATCCATAATTCCAGCACAGAGGAAGGAGAGCCTGAGACAGACAGGAGAATTAAACCTTCCAGCCCAGCCTTAGCCATCTAATATGACCTTGTTTCAAAATAAAGTGAAAAAAGGCTCAAGATGTAGCTTAGAGGAAAGGTCCTGGGTTCAATTCCAGTAACAACCAAAAAACAACAACAAAAAACAAAACCAAATAGAGCCAGGCACAGTGGTATAGTTCTGTAATTCCAGCTACTCAGGAAGGATTACTAGTTCAAAACTATCCTGGGCAATGTAATAATTGAATGGGATGGAAGAAATAAGAGACATGGAAAGGAGATGAAGGAAATCTACAATTATTCTTTTAAGAAAAACTCCAGTTTTAGAACACAAAAGCCCCCCAAGGTTAAAATGACCTTTTCGTATCTAGAACTCACTCCTAAAATATTCCTAAGAGTCTTCTACAGATACTATAAACCAATGAACCAGACCTGTGCATTTCTGTAAAGTGAGCCTGTATTTTTCCTCTCACAGACCTCCATCCTCAAGGATGTCAACTAGTACATAGGTAGCTTACCCCTAAACTTCAAACATATTTAAGTGGTTTATGCTTTTAAAAAATAATTGTTACATTTTATATATACATTATTATCACATTCACCATTGAGTTTGTACCAGTACATGACATATCTTCATTCCCACTTTCTCCCATTCTGTTGACCTTATTACACCTCCAATCCCTATATACAAAAGATTTTTTTTAACTATCAAATTTTTCCTTTCTATTCTTTACTTTCCCTACCTCCCCCTTTTCTCTTTTCTTTTTGAACATTTTCTTCCTATTTCACAATATCTATCATGTTTTAGGAACTCTTTTACACCTTCAGTTTCTCATACCAGAGAAATGATATGGTATCTCCATGTCTGTGTCCTACTTTTTCACTTATGATATGTCCTCAAGGTATCCATTTGAATATAAATAACTCAAACTTATAATTCTTTTTTTTTTTTTTTGGAGACAGGGTCTCACTTTGTAGTTCAGGCTGGCCCTGAGCTCACTATTGGTGCCCAGGCAAGCTGCCACGAACTCAGCAATCCTCCTGTCTCTGCCTCCCCAGTGCTGGGATTATAGGCGTGAGCCACCACATCCAGCATTGTGGTATGCGGCGTTGATTGTTGGTGGGCGTGTCTCCACACCCAGCATTATATGTGGTTACCGGGGATCGAACTCAGGTCCTTGTGCTTGCGAGGCAGGCGCCGGAACCACTGAGCTAACCCTCTGGCCCTCAAACTTATAATTCTTAATGGCTGAGTAATACTCTGTTTTATTAAAAATCCACATCTTCTTTATCCAGTCTCCTGTTCATGAGCATTTGGGTTGCTTCCAAGAGTTAGTTATTACAAGCTGAGCTGCTGTAAACATGGGTGCACGTATGTTGCTGTGGTATGATTCTTTTCTTTTGTAAGTATCTACCAGGGGAATAGCAGGGTCAAATGGGGCCTTGAGCCCTAGTTTTTCAAGGAATCTCCACAGTGGATGCACCAGTCTATCTTTACATCAACATAGAGAAAGGTTCCTTTCTCCCTATACCCCCTCCGGTATTTGTTGTTTGATTCTACCACAGTAACCATTCTTTGCGGAGTAAGATGGAACCCCAAAGTTGTTTTCATCTGCAACTTTTTTTTTTTTTAAGATAGGGTCTCACTTTGTAGTTCAGGCTGGCCCTGAGCTCACTATGTAGCCCAGGCAAGCCTGGAACTCAGCAATCTTCCTGTCTCTGCCTCCAGAGTGCTGGGATTACAGGCGTGAGCCACCAGGTCTAGCACTGTGGTATGTGATACTGATTGCTGGTGGGTGTGAGTCACCACACCCATCATTGTATGTGGTTATCTTGATCAAATTTAGCATTGTGGTTATGTGGTACTGATTGCTGGTGGGCGTGAGTCACCATGCCCAACACTGTGTTGTATTTGGTTACTGTGTTGAAGCAGGGACCTTGCACTTGCTAGGCAGGCTCTGGAAGCATTGAGCTAAATCTCTGGCCCTGTGCAGAAGTTTTTTAATAAGGAGAGATCCCAGTAGTTGATTTCTTCTGCTAGTTCCTGTGCTGCTGAGTTTTTGTTCATGAAGTTTTGCCCTATGCCAATGTCTCCAAGAGTCCTACCTAACCTATCTTCCAGCAGGCTTAATGTTTCTCTTTTAAAATTTAGGTCTCTAGGGCTGGAGAGTTAGCTCAGTGGTTCCAGCACCTGCCTCGCAAGCGCATAGGCCCTGAGTTCAATCCCCAGTAACCATATACAATGCTGGGCGTGGTGGCTTACGCCTGTAATCCCAACACTCGGGAGGCAGACACAGGAGGACTGCTCAGTTCAAGCCTTGCCTGGGCTACATAGTGAGCTCAGGGACAGCCTGAACTGCAAAGGGAGACCTTGTCCAAAAAAAAAAAAAATTAGGTCTCTAAAACACTTTGATTTTAGTTTAGTGAAGAACAGGGAAAGGCATGGATCTAGTGTTAAGTCTTTGGCAGGTTGAAACGCAGTTTTTCCAGCACCATTTGTTAAAAAGACAATCTTTCCTTCACTGAGGATATTTGCCTTCTTTGTCAAAGATGAGGTTGTTTAGTATATCTGGAGTTGTTTCTGGATCTTCTAGTCTTTTCCACTTATTCTCAGGTCTTAACACAGGCTACCAACTGGGTAGCCTGACAGACAGTAGAAGCACACATACTAGATGATCCATCTTGGAGACAACCTCAAGACCAAACATAAACATCCAACCTGTCCCCAGTGTACCTCTCTTTTAGTTACTTCTTAAATTCTGCCTAATAAACCTTTCTAATGCCTCTCACTGATGCAGCCTGCAAAGGTACAACCTACCAAGCAGATGAGAGAGAGTGTCCCCATCTGCCATTTGAAGGACCTTTTCAGACCCCATCCAGTAATAGCAATACCCTGTCTAAAAATAAAAGAACCAAGATGTAGCTCAGTGATGGAGTGATTTTTTCTATTATGCCCCAGGCCCTGGTTTCAACCCCCAATGCCACAAAACAAAACTGGTAGATTTCTAAGGCATATGAAAGTTTGCTGATATACTGGTTTAAAAAAAAAAAAAAAAGCAGGGTATAGAATTGTAGGAAGCATCTTTCCATCATCTTTTTTAAGTGGATAAACAACTAATAAAAAAATTTAATTAGCTTTTCAATCACAGGCATCTCTGGTGAAAAAATATGATGGGGTTGGGCCAGAGATTTAGCTCAATGGTTCCGGAGCCTGCCTCACAAACTCAAGGTCCAGAGTTGATCGCGGTAACCACTACAATGCTGGGCGTGGTGACTCACGCCCACCAGCAATCAATACCACACACCACAATTCCAGTTGTGGTGGCTCATGCCTGTAATCCCAGCACTCAGGAGGCAGAGACAGGAATACTGCTGAGTTTGAGGCTTGCCTGGACTACATAGTGAGCTCAAGGCAAGCCTGAGCTACAAAGCAAGACCCTGTCTCAAAAAAAAAAAAAAAAAAAAAAGACGGGTTATAAAGCAGAAGAAATCTGTAGAGGACATCCATCATCTTTAGGCTATTTAGTAGTCAAATACAATTCTGATTTCTAAAGTTCAAGAGAACAGAAGCAAACACTTCATTTCTCACCTTTCTCTCATCACATGTACAGACCTAAAGTCAATCAAGCCCTTCTGCTTTGGATTGTGAATCTCTCTAAGTAGGAAAGGCATTGATTGGACAGGGAGAGATTCTTCACAGACAACATCTACAGGAGGTCAAAGTTCATGAGAAAGTCATCAGTACCCAAGGATAGCAGCAGTACCTAGTACAACAAGTACATGAGCAGCAATGTCTTAAGTAAATTGCTCTTTTTTAGTCTCTCTCTCTCTCTCTTTCTCTCTCTCTCTCTCTCTCTCTCTCTCTCTCTCTCTCCCCCTTTTCCTCTCCCGTGATCAGGGATTGAATTCACAACCATGTGCTTTCATGGTAGGCAACAGTGCCACTGAGCTAAATCCCCAGTCCTTAGGCAAACTGCTCTTGTTACAGAATCCTGGACATGCCTTGCTTCCCTGAGTTTCTGTCTGTTAAACTGGGTTCTCAAGCTCTCAAGCTGTAAGCTACCCAACATTTTTCAAAAATATTCCTTTCTGATTAAGTTAATCAGTCACTTTCTGCCATTCACAACTAAGAACCCAGACTTCTTTTTCTTTCTTCTCTATTTTCCTATGCTTTAAAGTGAAGGCTTTTGCAGTTAAGACTTTTTCTAGATGCTCAGCACCTCTTTATTATTTGAACCTTTTTCTTATCTAGTTTTATAGTCAACTGCAAAACTATGAAAATAATCTACAGTACTTGATAAAACAGTATTGTAAACTAGGTAAATTCTCTCAAAAAACTAGACTATCACTTAAGGAAGCATTCACCACAGCAACTGACCCTCCCACTTCCTCCTCTCCTCCCAAGGATTTCATGCCCAGAGCTGGTTCATTGTTTTGTAAGTCTGACACAATAGCAAGGGCAAAAAAAAAAAAAAATCAAGAAAGCTACTTTCCAACGGGAAATGGGAAATTTTGCCTATAGATATTTGGAAAGTAAGAACTAATAAATTAGGCAGACAAAGCAGAAAGGAAATAATCTCAAAACTTGAATAATTTAGAGTGCACATATCTTTCTAATAGAAATTATACATTCTCTAAAAGACATAGATATACTATATATATAAAAGTGTAAATTGGCTTATATATATAAGGGGCGAGGGTTGTAGGGAAGGCAGGAGAATGGGAAAAAATGAGAATCAAGATGTGTCATGTACTGCTACAAACCTTGAATGTTGAATGTGATCATAATGTATATAAAAATGTACCAATAAAATCAATTTTAAAAATTAAATAAACTGGCCTTCAAAAGTAAGGATATTCTCCCCCAAAAAGACAAAAAACACAAGCTGTTTTTTGATAATGAGCAAACACATTATCATTAAACCTGTCCTGTAAAACATGCTAGTGAGAGTCCATGTAGAAGCGAAAGGCTAGATAACAGTCATTTCTCCCTCATCCTTAGGGGATACATCCTTTCTTCAGTGGATACCTGAAATTATGGATACCAAACCATATCTGTGTGTTTTCCTATATATGCATAACTGTAATGAAGTTTAATTTATAAATTAGGCAGTCAAGATTGACAATAAAACACACCTGAATATAGGATGATAAAAGTTATATAAATGTGGCGTCTCTCCAGAAAGGGTAACAACAAATATTAATATTTTGGGATCAAAATTGAACACAGACTAAAAATTCAGAAAGCAGCTAGTCGTGGTGTCTCACCCCTGTCATCCCAGCACTTGGGAGGCAGAGGCAGGAGGATTGCTGAGTTCCAGGCTTGCCTGGGTTACATAGTGAGCTCAGAGCCAGCCTGAACTACAAAGCAATATCCTGTCTCAGATAAAAAAAACCCACAAAACTCAGAAAGCAAAACCATGCATAAGAGGGTGGTTATCATAAGATGAAGGCCCATTAACAAAGATCTTTGTGAAATTCATGAGCAATTATAAAGCAAAATTATTTAAAAATTTTAGTTTGTAACTGCTTTTTGTTTTCAGCATGACTTAAGACACCAATGTATTAAAAAAATATAAATTATTAGTCCTTCCCAACACAAAACATACAAAGATAATTTCTGACATCAAAAGTTGAAAGGAAGAAGAGATGGAGCTGCAGAGGAACTCAGTTTGTGCTGTGTGTGCTACTGAAGGGGCAAACTGTTCAACTGAAATTAGAATGTTGTAACTTCAAAATGTTAAATGTAATCCTCATAGCAACCACAAAGAAAATAGCCACAGAATACAAACAAAAGGAAATGACAAAAGAATTCAAATATTTCAGAAAATATCAATTAAAGAAACAGAAAATGAGAAAAAAGCTGTAAGGCATATAGAAAAGAAAGTAGAAAATAGTACTCATTAATTCCCTCCATATCAATAAAAGTATAAATGGATTATATTCTCCAGTCAAAAGACAGACTGGCAGAATGCAAAACAAATCAAACTGTGTGCTACTCACAACAGACTGCAGTTCCAAAGACACTAACAAGTTGAAAGGGAGAGGATGGAAAAGACTTTCTATGAAAATAATAACCAAAAGAGAATGACAATAGCTATATAATATCAAATAAAATGAATTTAAAAGATGTGAGTCCAAAGAAGACATTATATGTTAATAAAAGTGCAAATACAATAAAATGTAGCTATCATAAACTTTTAGACACTGGTTGACAGACCATCTTGACTACTGAAGGAGCACAGTTCTAAAACAATAGCCAAACCCTTCAATACCAAACTCTAACAGAATGACCAAACAGAACACATACAAAGAAAAAAGGATTTGAACAGAACAATAAACCACCTAGACCTAACAAATCTATTCAGAACTCTCAACAACACATTTTCTTCTCAAATGCACACAGAACATTTTCCACAATAAACCACATTAGGCTACAATCAATTCTCAACAGATTTTTTTTTTTTTTTTTGAGACAGGGTCTCGCTTTGTAGTTCAGGCTGGCCCTGAGCTCACTATGTAGCCCAGGCAAGCCTCGAACTCAGCAATCCTCCTGTCTCTGCCTCCCAAGTGCTGGGATTACAGGCGTGAGCCACCACGCCCAGCTCTCAACAGATTTTTAAAAATATATATAATAAAGTACATTCACCGTAAAATGACATTAGAAATCTGTGACACAAGAAAAAGTGGGAAATTCACACAGTTGTGGAAATCAAGCACTCATATCCCAAGGAATTTAGATTTTACAAATACTGTAAGTAAAAACAAAAATGTAACATACCAAAACTTATGGAATACAGCAAAAACTGTATAAAGAGGGAAATTTACAGCAGTATACATTTACATTAAAAAAGAACAACCATAGTGGTTGATCTAGTCACACTTCCAGTCCAAGATACTTAGCAAGACTCTGTCACAAAAAGACAAAACCAGACTAAGATGAAGACCAAGATGAAGTGGACTACAAAGACAAGATGACAAAGACAAAGAAAAGTCTGGAAGAAATAGCCCAACTTTACTACTCTCAAAAATTAGCAGAAGTAATAACAAAGATTAGGACAGGTAGAAAGAGAATACAAATAGTGAAAGTCAATTGTTACAGCTTGTGTCTGTATGTCCCCTCAAAGCTTCAGGAAGGTGAACTGAGGATTTAGCTCAGTGGTTCCAGCGGTTGCCTCAGAAATGCAAATTCCCGAGTTTGATCTGCATCTGAGGTACCACATACCACAATACTGGGAGTGGTGACTCACACCTGTAATCCCAGCACTCGGGAGGCAGAGGCAGGAGGACTGTGGAGCTACACAGTAAACTCCAGGCCAGCCTGAACCACAAAACGAGACCCTGTCTCAAAAATAGGAAACTGAATAAGTAATCAAAACCCTGCAGATAAAGACAAGTACTAGACTTGATGACTTCACCAGTGAATTCTACCAAACATTTAAACATCACCAATTTTTTTCTACTTTTTCTAAAAATTGAGAGGTGAAAATACTTCCTAACATATCCTATGCTGAAACTGTCCCCCAAAAATCATGTATTCAGAGGTGGGGTTTCGGAAGGATTAGATCATGGGGTACTAATCTCATCAAAGGACTGACCCATCAAGAAGCTCATAGCTGAATGTGATGTTAGGAGGTGAGGCCTAGATGGAGGAAGTAGGTTATGGGAGGCATAACCTAGAAAGGTACATTCTTGCTCCCATAGCCTTTTTCTTTTAACTCTCAATCCCTCTGCTACTCAGCTGCTATTCCTTTTGCCATGTTTCTGCCTTAAAGCCAGAGATCATGGATTGAAATCTCAGAAATCATGAACTACAACTAAAGCAAACTTTTCTTTAATTTCTTTCTTTATTTGTATAAACCCGATTACTCTATCCCAGCAATAGAAAGCCAATGCATCCTGACACCAAAGTCCGATGAAGACACTACATATCTTTCATGAATACTGCTGCAAAATCAACACATCAGCAAACTGAATTCTACAACATATTAAAAGGATTGTGCACCTGAACCAAGTACAATTTATCCGATATTCGAAAATAGTTCAAACATAAAAATGTAACACAGAAAAGGAAAACACATAGTTGTCTCAATTGGTAAAGAAAAGGCATTTTAAGAAATTGAACCTGGGGCCAGAGGGTTAGCTCAGTGGTTCCGGCGCCTGCCTCGCAAGCGTAAGGACCTGAGTTCGATCCCCGGTTACCACATACAATGCTGGGCGTGGTGGCTCACGCCTGTAATCCCAGCACTCGGGAGGCAGAGACAGGAGGATTGTTGAGTTCTGGCGGCTTGCCTGGGCACCATAGTGAGCTCAGGGCCAGCCTGAACTACAAAGCAAGACCCTGTCTCCAAAAAGCAAAAAAAAAAAAAAAAATTGAACCTGGGCCAGAGATTTAGCTCAGTGGTTCTGGCATCTGTCTAACAAGTGCAAGGTCCCTGGTTCAATCCCCAGTAACCATAGTGACTCACTCCTGTAATCCCAGCATTTGGGAGGCAAAAGCAGGAGGATTGCTGAGTTCAAGGCTTGCCTGGGATATATAATGAACTCAGGACTAACCTGAACTACAAAGCAAGACCTTGTCTCAAAAAAAAAAAAAAAAAAAAAAAAAAAACAGCTGTTCAAGATAAAAACATTCAACGAATTTAGAAGAAGGTAAATTACTCAATATAATTAAAGACTTTACATGAAAAATCTATGATACATACATGATGAAAGACTGAAAGCTTTTCCTCTAAAGTAGAAACAAGACATACTGCCTACCTTCACCATTTCTACTCAAGTAGTATTGAATGTTCAACAGGGAACAATTAAGAGAAAAAAGTCACCCCAAATAGGAAAGAAGGAAGTAAAACTATCTGTTTGCAGATAAGACCTCATATGCAAAAAAACCCCAAGAACACTCCCCACCAAAAAGAACAGATGAATTCACCAAAGGACACACAATTAATATATAAAAATCGAATGCATTTCTATTTAACAATGAATAAAAGGAAATAAAGAGAATAATTAGCTTTAAAACAGCATTCAAGTAAGTTAAATACTTAACAATCAAGGAGATAAAATAATTGTACAGTGAAAACTAAAAGATACTGCTAAAAGAAATCAAAAAGAGGGGGACTGGAGATTTAGCTCAAGTGGTACTGTGCCTACCTTACAAGCACAAGCACCCAAGTTTGACCACCGGTACTGCAAAAAAAAAAAAAAAAAAAAAAGAAAAAGAAAGAAAGAAAGAAAAAAGGATTAAAATGAAAAAACATCCTTTATTTGTGGATTAAAAATTAAAACTAATAGGGCCGGAGGGTTAGCTCAGTGGTTCCGGCGCCTGCCTCGCAAGCACAAGGTCCTGAGTTCGATCCCCGGTAACCACATAGAATGCTGGGCATGGAGACACGCCCACCAACAATCAACACCGCGTACCACAATGCCGGATGTGGTAGCTCACACCTATAATCCCAGTACTTGGGAGGCAGAGACAGGAGGATTGCTGAGTTCACGGTGGCTTGCCTGGGCACCATAGTGAGCTCAGGGCCAGCCTGAACTACAAAGCGAGACCCTGTCTCAAAAAGCAAAAAAATTAACACTAATACAACCTAAGACTAATGCAATTCCTATCAAGATTCCAACATTTGGGCCGGAGGGTTAGCTCAGTGGTTCCGGCGCCTGCCTCGCAAGCGTAAGGACCTGAGTTCGATCCCCGGTTACCACATATAATGCTGGGCGTGGTGGCTCACGCCTGTAATCCCAGCACTCGGGAGGCAGAGACGGGAGGATTGCTGAGTTCGCTGCGGCTTGCCTGGGCACCATAGTGAGCTCAGGGCCAGCCTG